>JABUQX010094878.1:0-26887 GCA_015478945.1 Trachelipus rathkii
GGAAACTGAGGGAGCTGGTAAAGATACGTACGGTCGACGCAAGGAGCTATCGGTCAGGCTCAGGCTTCAGGCTTAAGGCATTCATGCCTTCAGGGCTCAAGGCTACGGGCTCCGAATAAAAAGAATCTTATCGGTAAAAGAATATACACTAGGATTCCAGAAAATATAAACATAATAACCAGCTTCCATAGGTTAGCCCGTACCTGCACCTGCTGACGTGCGCTCTACCTACTTTATATAATATGATATATATATAATATATATATATATATATATATAATATATATAATGTAAAATATAGAGACTAGTGATGAATATATTATTAATTATAATAAGATGAGAGTAGAGATTATGGAATTAGACTACCATTAGGTAGTGAATTTTTTAAACACTCAAGCCACACGAATTCCAATTAACTAAAATCTATAGGAAAATGGTAGACATTGTTTATATATATTATTTCATTTATTATCTAACAGCAATCTAATTAAATGGAAATATATTTAGGATAATTAATTATTAATATATTAATTAATAGTGAAAATGTCATTAATTATTGATGTAGAGTAACAGACTGATTTTACACTATTATTAAATAAAAATACAATTTAACATGGAAAGATTTATAGGGCTACAAGTAATATTATAGGGTTATAATTATTATTATTATTATTATTATTATATTATAGTATTATATTTATTATGATGAAATCATTATTATTATTAATTATTAATTAACAATAATTATTAGGAATTGATGTAATAGTTTTTAAACAAAAATCATTAATAATGATATATTTAGCGAATATATGAATATCATATGGGTTAATAAATTATTATTTATTACTTATTATTATTAATTATTATTATTATTATTATTTATTATTATCTATTATATTATTATTAATTAAAATTATTATTATTATTATTATTATTGGGGGTTATTATTGTTATTATTGGGTTATTATTATTATTATTATTTTATTTATTATTATTATTATTATTATTATTATTTTTTATTTTTTATTTTAGGGTTCAAAGACAACTTAGTTCAGTACTATATTTGTTAAGACAGCAATAAACTATACATTTAATTCTGCTTATTTAAATAATGTGAGTGGTAATGCACAAAAAAACTCACGCGTGTGCGAAATCACTTCATTACTACGCTGATTCTTTCAATAATGCCACAACGCCACGCTGATCGATCAATGTTCGTTTCGATCAATCAACTCTGATCTTTGATTAATTTCCCCTGTTTTGAATTAGACTGCTAATATGTAAGATATTGCACCTTTTCACCGGGTACTATTTTGCATATTGCGGTGATCTCATCCTGTGATGCCTTCTACACGGTGTTGTAATTCCTCCATAGCATCACCTTCCTCTTCATACTACGTGAAACGAAAAGACGATTCTTTTGCCCCACTAATCCAACATCATCAAACCTTTAGAGTTGGCACTTTCACTCGAATCATTCTTATCATTGTATAAAATACTGATGAGTACTTTTTCTCGCTTGGCTCACTGAAGGCCAAGAGCTGGTGTTCTGTCCAAAAACTATTTATCTTCAAGTCTTCTTCAATTCCTCAGAAAACCCTCCAATCCCATTTATTTTAGCGAGCCGCAGATCATCACTGAATCTTCTTTCTCAGTTGAAAGGCTTGACGACAGCAGCAATTCCTTATCATACTGAAGCTTGTCATAATGCAGTTTCTCTTGCCGGATAGCTTGTAGGCTCAAAGACAACTTACTTCAGTATCAGTACTATATTTATTAAGAATAGCAAAAACTATACATTTAAATCTTCCTATATAATAACTGATTGCAAATGCGCTAACTCCGCGTTTGAAGCTCTCTTTCGTTCGCTATCTGATGAACTCTTCCATAATGTGTTCCGCAGGGCAGTTTCCTTAGTGTATTAATTATTATTACTCTATTATTATTATTATTATTTATTATTATATTATATTTATTATTATTATTATATTATTATTATTATTATTCATTATTTATTATTATTATTTATCTGTAGTAAGGAAAGTTGTTTGTTTGTTAATAGTGAATTCTAATGGTGACAGATTGTAATTTTAAAAATTATCGAATAATATGCATTATTATACTTAGATAATGCTACACATATATCATAAATATAGTATCCTTCATATTGTATAAGATTAAGATTATTTATCGATAATATATATATATATATCTATAGGTATATATTTAATTATCTTTTTACTATAGTTAAAGGATCTGTAAATATATAACTTTATTATTTGATATTACTGTATATAATTCAAAATTATATTACTATTATATGGTAAGAATTAATTTAGTTTGTCCATGACCTATGTTCACTTCAATTAATACCTTTTAAATTATATTTAAAGACTTCCTTTTTATGTAATTTTTTTGGGCCCTTGATTTTTAAAATCTGTATCTCAATCTTGGTAAAACAGGGCTAGAATTTTCTTTGGTAATCTATTCAGATTATAACGTTAAATTACACTGTAACACATTGTTATATTTTGCAACACTTACTTACCGATCAATAACACACTGGCCACAAAAAAAAAACTTTTTTGCTGAGAGGCCAAAGATTATTTTATCGAACTTTAATAGTATATCGCGTGGCCATATGTGTGAAAATAGACATTAGACTCTTCCAGATTGGCAGAGTCCTTATTCTCCGCCGAGCAGATAACAGGGTGGCGTTATCATATTTTACTTTTAGATAAAATATATTATTTAATGCAATATTTTAACAGTAATACGTTTTATTTCTTTTAAGGTAGGTGCCTTACCTTTTTATATATTATTCATTTTTTTTCTATTTTCAAACTCAAAAAAATCACGAAAAGCCTGTTTGAATAACCTCAATTGTATTCTGCTATCATCCTCGGTGATTGTCTGCCAGGTAGCAAAGCAAGGTGTACTCATTGTGAAGCAAGCGTAATCAGTGGCATACTTTGGAATGAAGGGAACAAAATAAATCATTAGCACCACAATGTACCTTGGTCTGTAAAGCGTAGTGTCGAAAACTTACGTAAAGTGAAAAAAATGCGAGAGACAGAAGAAAATAGGTTTAATTTGGTGCGAGTCTCTCATATTGGTAATGAGGGCACGCAGAAATCACCACAAATGACTGTTATTTTTGTTTGGTTAATGTGAACGGTATCAATCGTTATACAAGAAACGTAAATTCCGGATTTGGAATCAGCAAAGGCGAATCTGTCCTAGCCACAACTCCGAACGCATGTCCTCCATGCTCTCGGTTGTTCACACTGTATACACTCCCAAGGACTTAAGCATTAGTCTGATGAAATGAAGATATCGGTTTTGGTGCCCTGCCAACGAGCAGAATCAATTGTTTTATTTTCATGAATTATAGAGAAAGTACTTTATTCTACGACAGCAAGTGTTTTCCCAGGAGACGATCACTGATTTAGTACGAGGAGAGTCTTATAAGGCTTCTTCAAGTTCAAGATTCTGAGATTTAGCATTCTAGACTAAAGTGAAAACTGTCAGGGCCGATAAGTAAAGGAGAGAAAAAAATAAATATTCTTTATATCTCTGTGAGGACAGAAAGAGGTAGTACTGTCTTGCACTCATATTGGATACATGTGAAAAAGATGACTACTTATGTATACTAGTAGATGAACTCCTTGGCCTCCTTCATGAGCGCAAAGTGGGGTTAGCCAGTAGTACTGACCTATGAAGATTGGCGAGATTGTTTATATGATGAGGATACTCTGGAGAAGCTTGGAGTGTGTTTTATTGGCACATGGAATAGATATGCATCGATTCCAATAGGTCAGTCAACAAAACTGAAAGAGGAATAGTAATTTTTAAAGAAATTGATCGTAATGCATGAGAAAGATCTTATTATTAATTCAAGTACACAAAGGGTCTATATCTGCGGTTAGGACTTTGAGAAGTCGACACCTAACTTGGGGCCAGCAAGCAAGCGGATATACTAAAGTACCTTTTTCATATGCTTGTGGATAGGTAGGCTAAAGTAAACCACTGGGAAAGAAGTTATATGTGGCCTGCTTTGGGAGAAATATGACTGTAGGTCGCTACACAAGTGGTCATTAACTGTACAAATATGTTGTCACCAGGGGGACAAATTATTTTCCCACACACTCCACATTCAGAACTAGGACTAGATGAAGCAATTTGATTAGGGACGCCCTAGGAAGACAATAAGATGGTGAATGTTTCAAATTATTAATTGCACAGATTTATGTTCGAAGGGTTGAATATAAAACTCAAGCTGAGGTAGTTTCAGCACACTTCTCAAATTCGCCAAATCATCAAGGATGACTATTTCCATTACATGCTGATTTAAAAGCATGCGGAGCTCTGAAAAAAAGTTTTGTCTTGGTATGTGTTGCAGAGGGGAGCAGAAAATCTTGTGAGACAACCTAAATTCTGACTCAAATCGATGTTATGGAACATCGTAAGAAATTAAACATAGCAAAATAAGTATTTAGGAAATGCTAAATATGAGCATAATCAACATGGTCACATCATTATTCTAAATGCATGATCCAGTTAGAGTAGGGTCGGCACTCCGGAATTAAAGAATGTTAGGTAATAGGTTGAATATGGTTATGGAGGAAACAAAGGTAATAGGTACGATATAAAGAAAATATTAAGGGATATGGAATGAAGATAACTCCAAGAAGAAAGATGGGGCTACACCAAGGAATGAGCAGACTAATAAGATGGGGAAGGTCACGTTCGAACGTGAATGTAGGTCCAACCAATATGCTAGCCACAACGAGAGGACACATACTCAGAAAGCGGATTTCTGAGTCATGATAAGGCATCTAGCATTTATCAATTGGTTCTGAAAGGGTTATGAACATTAATTAAGCGATAAAGAGCATACGCACATATGCTCATGTGACTATATCACACTACATTCGTGTTTATTTTTTTTTTTTTTCTATTTATTTTGAGAGGTGGAATTCGTTACACCTAACATAATTAAAAAGAGTAGTCTTAAAATCGTATTTTACGTGACCCAACACTACTTTCTGAGGTCTCAAAATTGTTTGACCCTCTTGCATTATGTAAGGTTCTAAATATACGGAAATCAGGTAACAAAGTTACAAATAAAAAAATGAACTGAATTCTTTTTTGCCGCAAAATCTTTGTTTGGCCAGTGTAATAAAGTTTTTTATATTATTTTCTTTCTCGCATTTTTGCTAGAAGAAACAACTGCTTTTTAATGTCTAAATTATAGTCGGAGAGATAGGATGGATTTCTCTTTTCTGACCAGCGTGTTCCATTATCCGGAACATTTCATGGTGAGGAAACGTTTTCACTTTCATTCTTCGTCTTTTGAAAAAGACAGTACAGCACAAGGATTTTCTGCAAGAGGTTTCTAGTGTTAAGAATATCATAATAAAAAAAAAAGTGTATTTCAGAGGCATATACATCAGTACTTTCTAAAGTTAAGGTGAGATTCTGAAACTGAAATAATACTATAAAGGTGTTATATCAGAACTATGTCATGATTCACCAAAAGAAAATCGTGCACACCGCGTACTACAGATACTTTTGTAAGAAGAAGAGCTCCCACAGTATGCTTTCCTCAACAACATTTAAACATTTTTCGGGAAGATTTGATCTTTCATTAAGCTTTCCGCATTGTGGGCACATATGCCCCTTTTATTTTTGCATACTGATCATGAGAGAATTTATTCTTTAACAAGTATATAGCCGTAACAAAAATTTCTTTTAAGCAAGTTTGATATATAGCAAGGGAGGAGATGAGATCACTAAGTTTCTCAAGTGAGGGTTTCAAGTGGTTGAGAAATTACGTTTTTCTGTTGTCGAGGTATCAGATCTCTTTTAGGCTAATGATTCTGAAAAAATTCTTTTTTTCTCACAGGCCGCAGACTTCTCTTTAGCTAACAATATAAATAAGAGAATGAGAAGAGCTTGGCGAATATGTGTACGTTCATCATCCTACTAAAAGTTCTAACTTTTAGATCATCAATCAGATATGAGCCAGGAATACTGGACATATTGTAACTTTGACAGCAAGACTCTTCATGTTATCATATGACTCTTTCATGTGGCTGCGTAGCAAGAGTGTTGAATAGTTCTCATTTCAAATAATGAAGAAGCACTTGGCTTTACATTGAATTCTCATTTTAGGATCTGAGAATGTTCTACACTCATCAGCAATGATTTAACATCAGTCAGTGCTCTAAATAACTTCTAAGTGAGATTAAGTTTTTGAAAATCCCGATTGCTATCCGACTATAGTAGAAATCTAATCCTATTCAATGAGAATAACAGCCCTTTAGTTCCTTGATGATCATATTCTGTTTGTACTTTTAACGATCTAATACGCGATCTGAACTCGTCATTCAACCAGATTATATATGTTGTATAATGGTACAAGGGGGATACAGGGTAATTTCTAAGAAATTATAGGGGAATTAGTCTATACATGAGGTTTAGATAAGATGCAGATTTCTCTCTCGAGTCTGAAGGTTTTCCTTATATTGGTCGAAAAAAGAGTTGTTGTGCCGACTGACTGAAGGACCGAGCTGGTGTAGAGAACAGAGTGCGATAATTAGCAAAGTGATAGAAGGATGTTCGATTAAATCTAACACATGAAGCAAATGAATTGAGAAAATTAAAGAAGAATATAAAGAAGTTAGAGTAGATATAGAGGTGATTTTATGAATGTTGCCTAAATACAAGGTGTTATGAAGGATTACATAGGTCGAAGCTCTACAGTATTATTAGTGATAAATGGTTGTTGGTGGTAGGCTTTCTGAATGGAATCAAAAGTATGTATAACGATGAAGCATGTGGTATGGTATACGAGCGACGTTGAAGATAATGGTATGATATTAATAGCCGGAGTGCAGGAAGCTTATATTTCAAAAATTTGAGATTCTTCGGTTGGAGCTTATGAAGCAGAACTGAGGTAGGGAGTTCGGGATGGAGATGTTAAGAAGGGTGGAGGATTGAAGAAGAGATAGTGGCGGGTGACCACCGTAGACATAATTATAGATGTCGATGTTATAATAGGAGTTGTGTGATGATGTGATATGTAGAAGAAGGTTTGAAGAGGAGTATTGTGTAAGAAATGAGAATCTTTTGAGACCTCAAGGATGGTGTAAAGAAGGAGGAAGTGAATTTTCTGATAATGCAAACGAGTTCTCACTAAAAATGTATACAAAGTGGAAAGCATGGAGCTGGTGCTTATCCCGCTGTTTTGAGCGACTTGTAATCATACTGCTATACCGCCTACTTTTTTTGTTTCAAGTGCAGGTAATCTAGACATCCAGTGCATGCGTCTTAACCGTTCTTTGGTGTTCATTAGAGAAGGTGTGTGTCGGAGTGATATTAGATGAGAGATGATTATGGGGTGAATTTTGTAAAATATCCAGCCATAATTTTCAATTCTTCTTTATCAATTTTTCTGGCCTTAATCTTCTAATTAAATCTTATAGCCTGGATTCTCCTGAATTAAAGCTCCGATCCAAAGCATGGTTGGCATTGGGACTGGGCGAACAGTTCAACACTAGGTGTGGATCACAGAACCACATAAGCTGAGATGTTAGGATTAAGTTAACGGTCTTTTAATTACTATTTGTTATTTCACTGTGATATTTATATAAAACAAGAAAGAAGTCACTCATCCGTGGAGGGCCTTTCAGTGATTACTCTGCATACCAATACATATAGTTGGAAAATGGCAAAATGAGTAATATGGGCGGCATTTCCCGGTCGGAGGGGGTGGCACACCGCTAGCATGATATTACGCACAAAGAATTGCACAAGAGTGCCACCAAAATCAATCAAGAGAAGAGAATTCCACGTGGATTGCTGGCGGGTGGTAAGAGAAAGTCGTAGCCTAAAGGGGCAGTGGGTTATCTCGGCGGTTTGGGGCCTTATATACTAATCCAATTTATTTATTAAGCGAGTCAAGTCATAGCCTCGGAATTTCTGGGTGCATCGGTGATTCGACACCCAAATACTCCTCCCCATGTTATGCGACGAAACCAAGGGAGCAGTCTCGATACATGGGGGGATGGATTATATATATATTACTATACTACAGTAATATATTATATCAGTGAAGTCTAACTTATCAATTATATAAAATACTAATAACCCGATATATTATAATCTATATATTATAAAACTTTAGTAACGATCAAAATATATATCTGTTATAAATTTATACTACATTTCTCTTCCTTACCCTCATCTCCGTCCTCATATCTCTCATCTCTCTATAATATCTAATAGATAAACATTAGATACGTTAACTGAATGGGTGAAGTAGACAGTGAGAGAAAAATCAGGAGATAAATATATGCCAGAATAATTTATAAGTCTATTATTAATAAGTTATTATAGTAATAATATAACTAATATAAGACGGAAAATGGGTATATACATAACCTAAAAGATGGAGTTCAATAATAGTACATAAAAAGATATAACCTCAGTTATACGAAAAGAAAGGATGGAATAAGGTAAAGAATTTAGCCAGATAAAGGTTGTTAGAGTACTTGTATAATATATTTAGTTGGCAAGAGTGTCCAGATAACGATTTTTGTTCAGTGGTATAAATCACTTAAGAATATAGTAGTTTACATGACGCATCTTATTACGTTTTTATATACATGTATATATTAGTTTTAACCGCTTTATGCTTAAGTTTCTAATATTTGTAGCGATTTATGCTATTCTCATTTACTATATATAATACTACGTAATAAACCTAATAAACGATTATACAAGCTCAGTAAATGATAATTATACGAGCGAGAGTTATACGGATTATACATATATTAAATCCTTATATTGTGGTAAAAAATCTCAATAAAATTTTAATAATCTAATACCCTAGAAACACCACAGAAGGATCTGGTAAGAAGTATATATATATATATATATATAATACGCTAGTGGGTAAGTTGAGGGTGTGGTATAGCTATTCTGTATAATATGGGTCAGTAAAAAACAATATATATATTAATATTAACGTATATTACCTAGTAAACGATATAACCAAAGTATATAATGATTTTATTGATAAGTAGTAAGTAAAGAAAGATATCATTAAGATAAATATTACTAATAGGCTAAGTAAGTTAAGGATATTATATATACGAACCTTGCCTTTATAGCCTGCAATTTAATACTTAACATCATTTCTACGATTATTCAGCAAATTATGCTTGACAGTACCTTATCCTAAATTTATATATTAACGCACATGAAAGCTTGGAATGAACGTATTAACTTCTAGAGCATCAATAAAGCATAGTATATATATTATAATTAATATAAATATAATATAATCAACCCTCATAATTATTTTATTATTATATATGATTTATATTATAATGTATCATTATATACTGATTAATATATATACTATAGTTATTCAGAAGCAAACTATATAGCAAAATTGCGCAATATTCTTTAATTAGGTCTTCCCAGTAATCCGAATTAGAACATAAATAACCAGTAATGGGAATGGGAACACGAATATGCCTATTCTATGAATTATATTTCAAAGGTATTAGAATCAAAATCACGCATGGACGACCAAAGGAAATAAATCGAAATTGATGTAACCTGATTTCTGGGAATACCTGTTTCAGTGGAGACGGAGGTGTAATATTGATTTGTTTTCTGGGCCTGAAATAATAAATAAGTTACTGTTTTGGAGTGTTAGATGCTGAGGGAGGTATATTAATTATCAAGCATAAAGATCCACCTTAAAGGTATGAGGATTTAGAAATAGTAATTTAAGAGGCTTCTTCGATATGGTAGCGTCCTTGGTCTCAATCTGTTACCCTTTAAATGCCCCAAAATTTATTAAATATCCGGTCTTACTAGGATTAATATGTCGTGTGTTCTATAGTCATAGTGTAGTCCAGGTAAGCCTTTATGATACTAAACTTTATCACAAGAGAGATGAGAAGAATGTGAAAGCTACAATTGTAAAAGCATTGAATGGTCGATGGACATTACTTAATCGAAATGGAAAAGCAAAAAAAAACGACTCCAAATTCGCGCACTTGGTCAATAATGAAACTCGCACTTACGTATTATTTATGCAGTTGTGTGTTTCAAATAAAAAGAATATTAGAGTAATTTTATGAGTTCGCGGGTAAGAAAGATCGACGAATAGGAATGGCACGGAGGCTTTGGGAGTGAATAGTAATATATCCGGAATGAGTATTCGATTCACTCAAAAGTCATTTTAAATGGGTTTTGTTACTGTCCGATATTCCGTTTACTAATTAACTCCAAACACGCACTAAAGTCGCTTTTAAGCTTTTAAGACGACACACGCCACACACGATATACTATAATATATATATATTATATATAATTGCTTATATATATTTAACAAACACTAGTAATATATTTATAAGCAATCTAAGTCACATTGTTCTGAATGATATTCGGATTATTATTAATATATATAATATATATATAATATATTATAATATACTCTCATATTCTTTACTCTACAATAATTTTCCTTCCATTATTTTCCCCCATTTCCGCCAAGTGGAGGATATTCAGTGGTCGTTTAGCAGGGAGACGCTGGTAGTGGGTTTTACATAGGGAAAAGTAGTCGTAGTCGATCTTCTCAAGCAGAATCTTGGGGTGTGGCTTCTTGCAACTTGACGAGCTATAACGTCACCGCGAGGTTGTATACAGTGGTTGTGTACACCTTATTAGACGACCCATCCCCTAAATAGTTGATCGGCCAAACTACTTTTATTTAACTCCAAAAATAGACTTCCGCTTAATGGGTTACAACAACCACTACAGTTGCCTATTTGGTGTTCTGAAGGTTTAGTTTAAAGTGTCAAAAAGATTATAAAAAACGAATAAAAAATTCGAGCCAATAATATTTCCTGAAGCTGCCCTGCACCTCGCTCGTCTTGTGCACGCCAAAAAGCATTTTATGTCACCAAACTTGCATCCGATCATAACCTAATGAACGCGCCTTGCGTTTTCCTTGCTGAATCTCGTCTTTACGTTTTGATTCCATATTTTGAGAGCTTCTTCAACGAAACTCAACTCTATGATAGAATTTCAATCGTTTTCTTCATCGTTCTTTCCCGTTAGTTTATTTTAATCACGAATCTTCCTGAGGAGTCCACTTTTGACACAGAGTCATTACCGGTAGGTACAACTACGAGTTAATTCCCGAATTGTTCTCACTCGCTTCTTTGGATTTGATTTTTGTATGGTAACGACAATCACGCGGTTTTAGGCGTTCGCTTAAATCGGTAATATCACCAAAGAATTACTTGGTATTCACCTTTCCCCAGTACGAATTGAGTCGTTTGCAGAAGTGAGAATCGTGCCGACTCTGTAACACAACTGAAATAGTAATATAATAATATATAAAGTAGAAGAATAATAATATTATTAAGATATAAATTAAAATATATATACATGGATATAATTATACATTGTAAAAAGTTAGTATTTAGAGCATCATCTTACGATATAATAGATTTATTTATCGATGACATACGTATTATCGTATAATATTATCTATGGAGTAAATATATTATTATATGTGTGGTGACTGAACATTTAATAGAAACAATCGTTTTCTCTAAGTTCTTTCCTAGGTTTACAGTCGTATCCGTGATTTTTGTTCCCAAATATAAGCCAAACGGCATTCAACTTATTTGAATTACTGGTAAGTTATTTGTCTATAAATGGGGAAACTGCTCTCATTTTAGACTAGTAATACTTTTCATCATTTTAAAAGCTATTTATTTCTAAGTCTTTATGACAAAGAGAGTAAATTTACTAGTGAAAATATTTTATTGCAATGATATAAAGAATTTATTTTATTCTCAAACAGTTGAAAAAGACCTCGTTAATGTTTCGTAGCTATCCGTATTTATTGAGGAGGAGCTCGAACAAAGATCAACTCTAGCCTATGCTATATCGAATTGGGAACTATCCTTTTACTTTAACAGTTACCAAATGTACAGAAAATTAGCTAGGGAGAGATTGATGAAAGGCTCTTCACGATAAAGGAGTATTCAGTTTGCGCATTGACTAAAGCCAAACAACAGGATCGAAGACGATTTCAGGGTTTAAGTGTTGTTTTAATTTCTATGTGTGAGGTCAGAGTTGTGTTAATATATCCAAATTACTGGCTAGGTGACTTACACGGACAATGAAAAAGATAGCTGTGGAAAATTATTTAAAGAGCTCGTGAAAAAGGCAATGCTATCTACTTCATTTGATCTGTGAATCTAATTTATTTGTGTGTGACATATGTCATGCCTCATAATACTATAATAAATCTTACCACTCTAAATACAATGCTATAAGTCGACAGAGATAAGTTATCGTTCACAAATATTCAGTATCTGATTTTGGTATTACTACTTAAGCGACGTTAAATTTACTTTTGACTATCCTCACAAGAAATCCCCAACCATAAACCTGAAGCCTTTTAACCGAAAATTCTTGCGGAAAAACCTCTAGTCTCAAGTATTAGATAAATATACTAAATCATCACACCAGAAGCCCCGAAAATGTGAAAAAGGACCATTATTTTAAAAAAAGCAAAGATATAAACAGAAGAAAAAATATCGGCACAAATCGGGCAAGAAGTCCGGCACACACACTGAGAAAATTTCAAAAAAATTACAGACCATCGATTCTAAAATTAAGTCATCAAGAGAGAAGTAAGGACAAATCAGAAAATAATGAAACTGCGACAACGTTGTTACGTTGGTAAGAAATTTGAAATTTCCCATTAAAAAAAAATCCCCAGTAGATATAAATTAAAACTTAACCACTTAGACTAGAAATATAATAAGAAAACCGAAAAAAGATCCTGTTTATTTTGAAATATATCAGACTCTTTTATTCTTGTGATGAAAAAATATCTCTGATATAAGTGTGAGCCATGCTCCCACCTAAATCGGTCGTGAACTAATGATATTTGAATAAATAAATCCTAAAAAATGGCATTTCTTGTTCTCTTCTAATTCAACCTTTATGTTGATCTAAGTCTAACTCTTGAGGTTTAATTTGAGAATTTATTATAAGATTACAATTTGTCTTCTATAGTAGAACTCTTCTGTATGGTTAAAACTTTAAAAGAGCCTCTCAAAGAGTTAGTTACGATCAACAAGAAGCTGAAGTTAGGAAAGAGGACGAGAGTACATGCCTTTTTAAGGCATTCATACTCAATATCATATCGTGATTATAAGTACTCTTATCCATCTACACTTCAAAACAAGCCGAACCACTCTCAGAGAGATCTGGATGCTTTTTTCGTTTCTACTAAGTGTAATTTTATATATATGGGATTTTTTAATTTTGATCAAATTACAAGAAGACACCAATCAATTTTTTATCGCCTTTTGTTTTTTATGTATATAATTTTTACTTTTTATTATTTTTTTTATCTTCCAATTTTCTTTACTTCTAAATTTTTTTCATTGTTAGTTTGAGGAGGAGTTTTATTTCATCTCTCGACACGATAAATTGATATATTTGTTTTAAAATTTTTTTTAATTCCCTGTTTATTTCTTTTGTGGTTTTAAATTACTTTGTCTATATTATATATATATATATATATACTAAATAAAATTTAGATATATAAATAATATACTATATATATATATATATATATATATAATTATATATATATACAATATTTATATATATATAATATATATTATTATTTATATATTATATATATATATATATATTATGTATTGAGTATTTTATTGTAGATTTAATATTCCCCCAATTTAAGGGAGTTCTAGCTAAGGTATCCCCCTTCAAACTTGCTACCAACCTAAAATTGTGCTGAGATAAAGGACACCAAAAATTTAATTTCGAAGGAGCCATTAAATAGTTTCAAACGCCGCTTGAAACAAACCACCCAAAAAACTTGAGATAATTTGTGGAGAATTATAGGGTTAGGTGAGTGAAATTAAACAGCTGACTAGAGATTTTGCGAATAAGGAGATCAGGAGTTGGAAAGGAGTCGGATCCGGAGCAGGCTCACGATGCGGAGAACTGAACAGGAGCCGAATCTTGAAATAAGCATATAGTAGACCAAGTGAGGTGTCTTTCCTATGTATAAAACCCCGTAGAGCTTGATTTTGAGGGTTTCAAATTCCAATTGAGTGTCTGAGAAACCCCCAGCATTGGCTCTAAGAAAAACAAAACGAAGAAGAAAGAAGGAAAAAAGCACAGAGGAAAATCTTTCAGCATTTCATTAAAATAGTTCTTCATGATTTTATTTATGGAGCTTCTTTCTAATATGTACCTTACACAAGAATGTTCCTGTAGTGAATGGGAGTGACTTCCCTTCCACATTCTTTATATACACTCGGATAGAACCAAATTGTAACCGATTCAACGGACGGTAGTGAACATTAGGAAAAGTTATAACTCTACAATCTTTTGGGATATGTACCATTCCTAATAATGGGGCTTTAATGTTCTATACATAGTGACGTACGACTATATCTGTGTAAATATAAGCCATACCTGGATTTTACAACAGCGCAGATGATATACCCAAATGATGTGATAATTTTCATCTTTTGCATGTTCAACCGTAGCAAAACCGCGTCTTCAAAAGGTATTCATTATCAATTGCAAATTATAAAAAAATTTAAAAACTGAAACAACAAATAAGAGTGTATTATACATAAAAAAATGTACTATTATAAACATATTTTAATTTGAAAATGAGATTTTAAGTAATTATAAAAATGTATCTTTCAATCACCCTCCTAATGTTCAAAAAGTTAAACATATGTAGAATCCTGAGCACAATATTACGGAGGTATAAATGCGGTGTATCTATAATAACTTATAGGTGCTTTATAATATAAACATTTTGTTTAAAATTCATTCAAACTTTATGATCTGTTATTTATATATTTGTTACGGGATTATTTATACGCTACGTGTCAGGCTTTCAAACTGAAGTGTTTTCTATTTTTAATTATTTTTTAACGCGTACTAACTCCTCAAATATTGCTTGTTGTTTCTTCTGTTTATTTGATTGACATTATTCTATGCTTACTTTATATCATTCATCGCACATAAATCCTAACTATCAAATAGTTCAAACGCAACAAATGGTTACATAATACATTGAGATACTCTGTAAAACTTTATTTTCCAAATTGTGTAAATGAATCGCACTGATGAAGGCAGAGTTTAACAGGAAAATGATTAATAACTTATGATACCATATATAAACAAAAATGCATCAAAACATGTTTCTTAAAATTCGTTGGTTTTATATGCAATTAACTATATAGGTACCCACAACATGTAACAAGTACAATGCTAAAAATTTTTATCTTATTCCTTTTGTGATAATTTTTTTTTAAATTCCTAATACTATATACTTAATATTGCATATCTTTAACTTCTAACATTATCTACACACGCTTATGTATTCATAAATTAATTTTCTTCTTTAATGAGACAAAGATATACTGGATCTGACTAAATTTTTAATTCAAATCATTCTTAAACAAAGTTACCTGTCAAGATCTGAGTCAGAGTTCAAATCCAAGTTTTTGAAAATATCCAAAATAAAGCAGAGTAACTGGAGGTAAAGATTTTAAGCATTTCTCTTGGACGATTCCTTCTCATACTCTTAATACAAAATTGGTTTTTCTGATAAGTATAGCTCTTACATATTTGTTTCTCACAACTTTAATAACTGTATTTATTTACTATAACGTACCGTCTGTATAGCGAGGATAAAGACGCTGGAGGGTTTGCTCCTGTACATTTCTTTAGGAGATAGTCTTATACGTTTAATGAACACCAGATCAGCTACAAGAGCCTAAGCCAAGTCCGCAGTTATATGCAATGTATTACTAAGTTTCATATTTATAATTAAGTTACCTAGACCTTGCGCGTTTGTACTATGATCTCGTATATAGCTCTTTCCTCAACTATACCCCAGCTTTCTTACAGAGAATGAACTATTTAACCTAATATCATACTGGTGTATAATTTTTGAAACCTCTACCTAAAGCTCAGCTCCTTTATCTCGCCTATAATTTCTCTCACAATCTCAGTTACAGTCTTTGATCTTTTAATTTTTAAAGCTTTTTACATGATCATAATTTGTCGTATAGGAATACAACGTCTATCGTGATAAATATGTATTGATGCCCTTCATTCAAGAATTATTTATTCATTTCAATTAAAATCTAACTGCAGACATTATCGACGATAAGCCGTTAAACTATGGTTTATGTCGTGTCGGGGAAACTATTATTCAATTACTAGATATTTAATTGTTAATACTGATAAAGCTCTCTTCACCTAGAAGCTATTTATTCAAGCTCTTTTTTTTATCGTATGGAAAGCATTTGATGTTCAAACTGCTTAAATCTCTCATCTTAAAAACTATTAGGTTCTTCTCAGGCAGTTATAATAATCATTTTATCAAAATGATAATCTTAGAATCAATGATGAATAAAAGAAAATAATAAAATAAAAACATTTATTATATAACTACAATAAAAAAATCAAAGCTATTTTTAAATATATTATATATTATAGTAGTAACATACTATAATATAATATATATATATATATATATACGTTGTTTATATTATTATAATCTATATATATATACTTTCCTAGTAGTGTTTTTTTTGTTGTTAATTTTTTTATTATAGTTCATTATTAATATTATTATATATTGATTAATATAATTTTTAATTAATATACTATAATAATAATTATTATTTCATATCAAAACCTCATTATGATAGAATGATCAAATCTGCAAACTATATAAATTTGCCCATTTTCTTAAGCAATTATCCACCACTCGTGGGCATAATCCTCATCTTGGACGGTGCAGAATAAATATATAAAAAAAAAACTAACCCACCCACACATACAAACATAAAGCTAGGTTCTCGTAATGTGCGTGCGTAGACGCGCTTTCAGGGGGAGACATCCCTCCCCCCACCAAAAACAAAAAAAAAACTTTGGATTGACAAGTACTACAGAAAGCAAGTCTGGATTGGCTAAACCACTCCAATATGATACAGCACACATTTTTCTACAAGGATAAACCGGGCATGCGAATGGCTAGCTCTCTGGAGGTTCTACTGTAACTATACTTGTGGGAGAAGTGAACGTTGTTACATCGTAGAGATGGTAGATACTGTCCGAGATCTTAGAGTTAATGATGTATATTAATCTTGGAATCTCTTCTTCGAACGATACGTGGAATTAGAGCCACATAGGGAAGGATTCACTCTTGCATCAAATGCTAGAAGAAAAAAATCCTGCTTCCTGGACGCTCTGCCCTATTCGCAACCAATGTGACTTTCAAAATAATTTATTGTTTATGTCAAAACTAATTGTTTAAATTGGTAGCAGAAAAGACTAGTGATAATGTGACAGGAAAGTTAGTTGGCGTTTTTGAAAGGAAATGTGATGTCGTAGTTTTTAAAAGTGCGACTTTACATGTAACGGTGACCTGACCTGGACATGCTATGACAGCTAATAAAATCAGGAAAATGAAGAGAGAAGCTCCTCTAGAGATCACTGCATATAGATGGAAGCTTATAGAAAAAGATGGAGTAGAGAATCAATTTTGGAAAGAATAAAGAGTCCGAATTCGCCGATAATGAGATGAATTGTTTGAGTTGCCCACGAGAATGCGCTAAATATCATTAAGAACGAAGAGAATTTATAATTTTTGTTATTGCAATATAAGAATGGACGACAAAGTTTCGTGGCTGGCATTGATTGCAAATTTAAAGTTATAAAAATACAGGAACGCATAAACAAGGAAACCGAGAGAAAAAAAGGAAACATACGAAGAAATGGAACAAAACATCAAGGTTCAACTAGCATCATTGTCAAGCAATAAAGACGACGAAGAGAGCCAGCACTCTAATAACCCATCTCCAGAAGTAGAGTTAAGGCTTAAACTATATACAATAAAAGATACAACTAAATTACTTCGGGCTGGAGGTAACACACCTAAAATTATTTTCAATCTTCTACGTTGTCTGAAGAATTAAACAGATGCAAAATCATCGACCGAAATGCTGCTCGTCTTTTAACATGGCCACGCAGATAGACAGATACTAACAAGCTTAATTCCTATGTAACACCAAAAAATTTTATCTGATTTTTCTTTTGTTTTTGTATTCCGTTTTTACGTTAGATTCAAATATTGTTTTTAGTTTTCTCTGCAATCGACTGTTTTTGTGTTCGATGCGGCAGCATAGTTTCTATATTCGGTATGCACACATTATTTGTATGGTGGCTTAACCTGTTACAAAAACAAATTTTTCCTTGTTTCTTCTAATTTTTTATTTCTTTTTTCTATCTATGTTATGGTTTCTTTATGCGATTTCAAATATTTTTTTAAGTTTTTCTCTAGCATCGAACGTTTTTGTGTTACGCGACCGGCAGGAGTATTGTATATCGGCGAGGTCAGACTTTGTTTCTCCGTTTACCAAAAAAAAAAAAAAAAAAATTGTTCTGATATTTGTTTTATTGTTTCATTCAGTTTTTTACTCGGATTCCAAATAGTTTTAGTTTTACTCTAGCATCGACCGTTTCTGTGTTATCGATGGCAGGAAGTTATTTAACCACAAACTACAAACTGAACATGCCACATATAAATACTTCTCGCCGTCGTAAATCAGAAAAACGGTCCGATGCTAAGAGAAAAACATAAAACATATTTACTGTGGATGAAAAACGCGAATAAAAATCAATATAAAAAATCAAAAAAAAACGAAATTAGTTTTTTTTTTTGTAACGGTAACTCACTCCATACAAAGATGAAAAACCAACAGGGAAAACTGGTCGACAGGAAAAACGGTCGACAGAGAAAACGGTCGACATAGGGAAAACATAAAAAACAGGATAAAAAACAATAAAAAAATCAGAAAAAAAAAAATCATTTTTTGTTACATAGTGATTATTAATCGTTTCAACGTCGACGAAGAGAATTCTGAAACAATTCAAGAAGAAATAAAAAAAAAATTTAATTTGGCTTATTGCAGTGTTTTTGTATTTAACTTGAACAGCAAGATATTTCCAGCTTTATGTGACGTGGAAAAAGTTGATAGACTAGCAATGTTTGTTATTTTTTAGGTGTAAGAAGAATTATTAGGTATACCAGAAATTTCAATATCAACACAAGAAGTGGAAAATGGAGCAGGAAAGAAAAATACAATTGTAAGCAACACCGGTCGAATAAAAGCATCTGCACAAATATTTTGAAAATGTTTGGTCGTGATTTATCGTACTTCCGTGACGACATCACATTTTCGAATTGATCTTGATTAGCAATTTTGAAGCATTAATGGTGTAACTTTCGGACCAGATATAAATTTGTTAAAGATTTAAGGAAACTTGGTCGACCATAGACATAACATACAAAATATAGTAGATGGATAGAAGATGTCACCGAAGTATGCTGGAATTTCTATAAGAACAGTTATATCAGAAAAAATATAGAAATTACTATCGCTAATTATTAGAATTGGCCTCGGCTGTACACCCAACACGAGGGGTCTCCTATCACATTCCTGGAGTTGTTGTAAACTATACTCAACGGATGGCAAAGATGACTTATGCTTTCAAAATATATTTATTCCAAATCAATTAAGCTGACAATAAAAGAAAATAAATCAATCAGAAGATATGGATTTTTTCTTATTCGACTCTATTTACGAGTCTGTTTCCTATCACCATTGGCTGTGAACGTTCCGTATCTCGACTTCAATTTATTACTGAAATTATTTGAGAATAAGGAGATAGATCCAGAAATTAGTAGCCCTGCTTTGAAAATAATCCGGCCCAGCCATAGATATGGTATTCTGTAACTGATTTGATGATTCTGAAACCTCACTAGACATTAAAAAAATAATAGTAATAAAAAAAATAAAGAAAACAGGTATAAAAAAATGATGCGTTGTTAAACTGTTTAAAAGAAAAAGAATTCTCGGAATTCATTTTTGACGAATCGAGGGCATTTTTCTCAAGATTTTAAAACAGATTTTCTGAAAAACTGCCCACTGTTAATATATATATATATAATAATATATATTATATATAGTACCATAAGTAATAAATTATTAATATAATGATATATATATATCATCAATACTATATATATAGCTATACGGTATATATAGATATATATATATCATATATATATCATATAATATAATAATAGTATTAGTACTAGTGTGAAATGTCAGAGACGTACATTAAATCGAGCGGAGATGGGGAAGGGAAATTACAATTTCAAATTCTCAAAGAGCGACATGAACGCTGTTTAAAGGTGTTTAAAGTTATTGGAAGGTGCGAAAATAAAAGAGAGAGTTCCGGACTTGACCAGTAGGGTACACGTAAGAATGAGCACAGCGGTTAAGTCTGTGGCCAGAGGATTGGACAAAGAAACGATGAAAATGTGCAGATGAGATAGAGGAGTGGCAACAGGAGCTCTCCTTAAAAGAAGAGGTATGTGATTAGAGAGTTCGGAAAAACACTCTATATGTTACAAAAGCAAAAGACTACATCTGCATATTACGAACAGTATAAGGAGAGTGAAGCAAAATTTTGACGGCAAGAAAAAAATTTGAAAGAGTTAGTGAGAGTAAGATTATTGATAAGGCGAAATATCTTAAACTCTTTGTTTTAAACAAGAGCTGTCTAAGTGGATCCACCCCAGATATATATATTCTCTATACAAGGGATAATAACACCCATATACAGAGCAAACAACTGAGGGGGTGGGAAAAAATTCTGAATATGACTCAGAAAACCTAACTTTTTTAGCAACAGGTTTGGTGAAAGAAACGATGTGATGCTTTCAAGAAAGAACACGAGGAGAAATGGAAACACCAAAGTATTAAGGACTGGGGAAGGTTTCAATTGTGTTTTCGAAGATGTTATATTTGTGTGGAAGATTTTGTCAAGTAGAAAGATAAAGTAACTGAGTTTTTGAGGTATTGAAAACAACCATGTTTTCTCTTCTCTAATTAGAAATATAAGAAATACCAGTGATCAGTTAATCAATAGTAGGTTTGAAATTTCGTAGGTAAAAACGGGAGGGTAAGCTTCGAAATTAGCGCAACCGTATAAATCGAAATAAAGTATTATTCTATTAATTTATGTCAACTATAGATGCCTAACAAAAGGTTAAAAAAAATTACAGAAAAACATCAAAATATTTAACACTACATGTGAAATATACATAGCTAGATTAATGCAATAGATAACTAACAAACACACAATATTAATGAAGGAGATGAAAATGAAATGATCTTAAGTAAAAGGAGTGAAAGATAATAAAAAAGAATAAATTATCAAACTGTTTATTAACAAGGTTTGTTTATTTAAAACAACGGCAAATAATCCTTTTATTATTAGAAACAATAAGTCTCGTTTTATACTGACCCACAGACCACTAATACATACATTTATATATATTATCCGCATAGTCTATTTAAAGGTACGTGGCATTACAATATGAGACAAACCGACATCAGTAGCCTTACGACACAGAGTGCTATTAAAATCTGGGATAGCTCGGAATATACTAAGGTAAGTGTTCACTTTTAAATATTTAATTATATTTTTCTTTATTCTCTCAATATTAATAAAATTGACAAGTACAGTGAAATTACGCCTAATACTACTTTCATCAAATTAAATGAGGAATTAACATAGGTGGTCATATTATACACATCTCCTAATAGGTAATTATTTTTGACCCAACATAATGTAAAGAGTACGCAAACTCCACTTACACCCACACCCATACCCAGAACCTTCCATGATCTAGTCGCTTTAGTCATATTTTGACTATATTTGTATACTTTTAAATTCAATGATTTTTTAAATGAGGTAGACTTAAAAACTTATCTTCATATACTAGAATAACTATATATCTTCAATTTAATCAATTTTTTATTTTGATATTTTAAATTTAAATGAATTTAATATAAATTATTATATAACACGACTCATTGATAGTAAACCAAGATCTTGTTTAAATACATTATCTATTATATAAAGTAGGGTGCTATATTTTGTTTAGTTATTAATAACTGTCGTCTGTACTTGTCAGTTCATGTCTTTCTCTTTCTCTCTCATTCATCTATCAAATAATATATACTACTACTATTACTCAATATCTCGCTCTCTCTTTCATCTAACTCTCTCTATATATTACTCTTCTCTATCGTCTGCGTCTCTCTCTCTCTATTTTTATAACTTACTATAGAAATTATTTAACATACCCCACCTCGTCTCCTCTCTCTCATCTTACTCCTCACTCTACGTCTCTCCTCTCACTCACTTTCTTCCTCTAGGAAATTCAACTTATTCTTCTTTCTAAACAATTTCTCTTCTGTCTCGATAAATATTTTTATTTAACTTGAAATTAGAAATAATTTTATTTTTTTTTATAGAGTCAAAAGTTATTAATTCTATCTAATCTTGAAATCATACTTAATTACATCCTAGATCAGTTTAAGACTACACTTTCAGTAGTTCTTTGAGACCTTCAACATTTCTAATTTGAATGCTAAACAACAGCCCGCTAAATTAGAGCAAATTCCTACTTCGCTCGAGCTCTTCTCTCTCTCTCTCTCGTCTTCTCTCTCTCTTTTCATGCCGACACATGTGAGCGCGCACACGCTCTCACGCTCTTTTCTCTCCTCTCCTCTCTCTCTCTCTCTCTCTCGGTCTCTCCCTCTCTCTCTCTCGCTCATTTACTCCTCAGTCTCTTCTTATCTTCGCACCATCCCTCACTCTCGTCCCCCTCGATTCTCCACAAATCTAAAGCATCTTCAACGTCTTCCATCTTCACCCACCTTTCTCTCATCTCTCTCACCCGTTCCTTTTCATATACAGTCCTCTCACTCTCTTTTCCTTTTCTTTTCTCTCACTCTCTCTTTTTTTTCTTCCCCTTCTACCATCCTTTCGCTCACTAATACTTTGTTCCTGCTCTATCTTTCTCTACCTACTGTACTTTAGTGAAGTACTAATGTAGTGAAAATAAATAAACAATTATGTAACAGTTTGAATAAGTTTTCAAACTCATTTCCACAGACTTGTTAGCCCCAAAGTACGAATAAGAGGAGAGAGAGAGAGAGAAGAGAGAGAGAGAGAGAGAGAGAGAGAGAGAGAGAGAGAGAGAGAGAGAGAGAGAGCAGAGAGAAGAAAGCAGAGAGAGAGAGAGGAGAGAGAGAGGAGAAGAGTAGAGAGAGAGAGAGAGAGAGAGAGAAGAGGAGAGAGAGAGAGAGAGAGAGAGAAAGAGAAAGACAGACAGAGCAGCGACGGACCAGACAGTTAGTTATAACTTTACCAAAAATAGAACCCCTTGTTAATGTAGAGATGTATTATTTTTTAAGCAAGATCTGGTAGCTAGTTAGTTCGCTGTTTATAATTTATTTGCGTTTTCATTATTTGTTTAAAAATTTACTAAAAAAAAAAAAATTAATGAGAATAAATATTTTTTTCCACAAGAAATATTTTAGGTTGATATTAAAAATAAAAATATGTGAATTTTAAAATTATAACAAATATAGCAAAAATATATACCTAGCAAGTCCATCAGATCATGGATAAAGTTGTCAATAAGTAAGGGGTTTGTGGGTAGTGTTTGCTGAACTTCTTTACTATTGTAATGCGGATCATTAAATTCTAAATTTTAGATAAACGAATTAAAATCAAAAAGAAAAAGTAAAAATACTTGGAGAATAAAGAAATATAGATTAAAATATACTTAAGTAGAACACACTGACTTTCTTCCTTGTATCTATGTTTGCTTCCTGTAGCACACGGAGCTACTGAATTGCGTTACTTTGCGCAATTATTATATTACAATGTTTAAAAAAAGATGACTGTAAAAGCATCATTCAATAAGTAAATAAAACATTATTGATTAAAAAAAAATTATTTTGCTTGTTTAATAAAACAACTAAGCATACTACAAAAGTTAACTAGAATTTTACTTTTTTTATATACTTATAAATTTTATTTATATTTAGTTATCGTATTCCGATTTTTTTATTATATTCATCTAGTTAAGTAATGAAATCATATCATTCTATTCAACCTTTTTTTGACATTTGACAATTAAATAATTAATTAATTATTTGTGATAGGTTTATATTTTATTCGATCTTTATCAGCCCTTCTTCCCTGTTTGACCGTTTACAGGTGTTGCTTACCACTCATACTATTGAATTTAATTAATCACTGGTAATTTCCTCTATTTTCTAATTAGAGCAGAGAAAACATGGTTTGTTTTCAATACGCGTGGTCAACAAAACTCCAGTTAGTTTATCTTCTACTTGACAAAATCTTCCACACAAATGATATGCATCTTCGAAAACACATAGTGAAATTATCCTATATTCCCCAGGATATTCCTTAATCTTATGGATTGCTTTCCATTTCTCCTCGTGTTCTTGTTTCGTTGAAAGTCAATAAGCACATCGTTTCTTTCAACCAAAACAGTGTTTCATAGTATAATAATAGTTTTGAGGTTTCTGAGTGTCATGAATTCAGGATATTTTTTTTTTCTCCCATCCCTCCTTTTTCTTCTAGATAATTACCTTTGTTAATTAAACTCTGCTTGTAAATAGTAGTAAATATAGATATATTCTTGGGTGTGGATACCACAATAAGTGAGCTCGTTTATTTTAATAACAAAGAGTTTAAGATAATTCTCGTCCTTAATTACTTAATTGCAATTTTACTAATTCATAATCACTTTTTAGACGTTCTTCAATATTTTTCTTTTCTTTTTCTTTTTTTGCCGTCCAAAATATTTGACATATGCACGTTCCCTCTTCTCACATTTTAATATACCTGAGGTTGTTATCGTACGTGATGTGCAGAGGTAGTCTTTTTATCTAAATATATCAGTGACAATAACATAGCTCTACCACATCCATTTTTTATCATAAAACTACTTTTTCTACTCACACTATAGACTCTCTTCTTCTTTAATGATGAGCAGATCTTCCTTGTTTGCACTACCTTCTATCTCATTGCACATTTTCATCGTTTCTTTGTTTCAGTCATGGCGTCTGGCCAGCAGACGTTAACCGCTGTGCTCATTTTTACCGTGTACCAATAAAACTTATGTCCTACTACTTGGTCAATTTGTGCGTTGCCGGAACTCCTCTTTCTATTTTGATGTTCGGAACACCCTTTCCAATAACGTTTAAAACACCTTATAAAACGAGCGTCTTCAGTTGTTCAGACTCTTTTGAGCATCTTGAATTGTAATTTCCCTTCCCCATCTCCGCTCGATTTAATGTACGACTAAAGCTCTACATGTTCCACACCCGGCTGATATATATATAATATATATGAATTATATATAATAATATTAAAATTACATATAAATAATTTGTAATATATATTATATTATATTATATTATATTTTATTTATTGTATTCATTTACATATATTCATTATATTTATATTATTTTCATACAAGTATTATTATATATATATTCTATTATATTATATATATATGATATTAATTACTATTTACATTAATAATATTGGATGTTTCATATTCAGAAGATGACAGTTTTTGCAGGAAAAATAATGTCTAGTTATAATAATTTAAAAAATCTTTGAGCAAAATGCCCAATACGAAGTTACTGATTTTCAAAAAGTGAAGATAGAGCAGAAAATTCCATGAGATGATACTTTATCAACCATTTTTTCTATTTTTTAAACGTTTAATAATCCGCAAATTCGTAAATTTCTATATTTATTATTTGTGTTGAAATTTCTAGGAGTTTTTTTTTTAACTCTTATTTCTCTTTTTTTTTTCTTTTTATTTTACTATTAAATATTTTTAATGGTCAGTGGGAGGTTTCAGACATTCATCTAAAGACTATTCGAATACCGGCAGTCTCTTTCGCTCTATTGTGGATGGATGCATAATATTGAGACTGGCTCGGGGACTTAATTTGATGTTCAAGGAGGCATAATAGGACGGACTTGGGCTAGCAAAATTTTGAAATCTATCAAAAGAGCGAAAAAACATCTTTCAATGGATTAGTCTAGGGACAATCACATATTTTTGGATAAACACTTTCATGTTAACATAAATGTGAATAGGAGGATAGGCTTCCGGGAAAGGATTACTGCTGGGACGAACGTATGCTTGTTGCACTGGTGAACTTGATCTACAAGGGTTAAGATATCAGAGTAGTTTACATTCAAAGAAACATTTTTTTTTTTGGTACATTTCTCTCGCCAATGTGATAGAACAGGACCTCCGGTAAATATAGGTCGCAATTAAGAAAAATCATTATTCTCCTGAGGATTAGTCTCATCTTTTCTTTTATTGTTCAGCTAATACTGGAGGGAGATAAATTTATTGTGAAGAAAGAGATACTTTTTATTAGAAATTATTACAATCATCTGCCCCATCACCCTTTAACCACTCCGTTGTATGGCTCTTATGATTTAGACCATATATTTTCATATATATATATATCCTCATACACTACACGCACATCTTAAACAACAACATGTATCTAACATTTTTTTGAGTGTATTCGGACTCAAGGAGTTCAATTTTGAAGTTTTACTCGGTACAAATTGTACTGGGGATATTATTTGATTTTTGATTATCTATAACCGATAAGATAACTAATATTTTTTCAGTGCTTGCTTAGCTTTATGTGACTTCAGGTATAATTGAGTATTTATGGACGAGTATTTATTTTGTTTTTTTACTGATTATAACTCACACTAACTTGCAATTTTTATAAGTTAAATTATCCTATTACTTAAACTTTGTACTCCT
>JABUQX010094879.1:0-17500 GCA_015478945.1 Trachelipus rathkii
CTAATAATTTTTCACTGTCTTTCAAACATGCAATTTATTTGTTGCGTCAATTGGGATGGAAAAAAAAAGCTAAATTTTTAGAAAATCTTTTTAATTCCTTTTTAGATATCTTGCTAGATATTTTGTTCAGAATTTAATTTTTTTTATTCAAAGTATATTAATTTAAATTAAAAATATTATTATTATTATTATTATTATTATTATTATTATTATTATTATTATTATTATTATTATTATTATTATTTCCATCATAATCACCATTATCAACAGCAACCACCACCACCACCTCCTTTCCCCAGATTGGGGGTGAGGTACGCAACATACACCAGAAACTGAAAGGTAGTAGAATATGACGTAAGTCGAAAGGAAAACCATCTCCCTCTACCATCCCCTCCATTCCTTTAAGTGCGGGCTCATCTCAGTAAAAAGAAATGCACCCTAGGGCTTCACAAGATCGCGACGGACCCTCACTGTGGTATTTCGTCAATGTAGGGTTCATCCCTTGGGCCAGGATCATAATCCCTCTCTCACAAAATCACGCCATACACTTCTATTATGCAGCTTTCTTCTCGTCTTTGCCAAACTCACATTCATTTTCTTGAGATACTCTTTTACTGACTAGATCTACTTTTTCTTTGTTTTCCCAACCGGTCGATTGGCAGCACACTCACCACTATACATCCTGTGGCGTCTGGGGCAGGAGGCTGCTAGCCCCACTGAGGAATCCTAAGCAGCCTCCGGGAAGAAACGCCACTTCATCGTGACAATGCTCACTCTCATCAACATCAAGATGAATTCATCTATTTTGAAGGTGGTTTTCAACACAGAATCCTTCTAATTGGTCACTCCGGGGTCACCAATTTGAAGGGGTTATTTTCTGGTCTTGAATAACCACCTTCAATAATAGATGAATCTTGGATGTTGAAGTGAGTGAAGCGTTGTCACGATTAAAAGTGACGTTTCTTCCAGAGGCTTCACCAAGACCTTCCTACCGAACACCCACAGGCTCCAGTGACAATGCCGCAGTACACTCCGGCTCTCGGTCCTGTGAAATGATGTCGGGTCCGGCTGTCGGGTGAGGAGGCTAGGTGTGCGCACATTAAGGTCACTGAGAGAAGGCTTCGACCACTCTGTACTCTTACTGGCAGTTGGTCCGCACCTGCAGAAGCTTGAGTACGGTACAGGCGGCACAGGATGACCGAACAGAGTGGCGCCCAGCAGAAGAAACTTAATTTGATGGATGTTCAGTGATTTGATGGGTGTTCGGAATCAAATTTAGCGTGGCTGCTTGTTGGTGTTCGTTGTGCCACAACAGTGGCACGTGTCACTCCAGGTGGTCACCAATTTGAAGGGGTAAGGTGACGTCTCAAAACCACCTTCAATTGAAGAATATGAGATGTTGAAGAGAGTGAGCATTGTCACGATGAAGTGGCGTTTCTTCCCGGAGGCTGCTTAGGAATCTTCAGTAGGGCTAGCAGCCCCCTGCCCCAGACGCCACAATCCACTTAACCAACCAACAATGATCTATCATTTCTATATGACCAAACCATCGTAATACACTTTCGTTTATTCTCTCATTTACCCTTTCTTCACATCACGCAACTTACCACTTTCCTTCTTCATTTTATAAATCCCTCTCATACCCAACACGCCACTAAGATTGTCCATCTGAACAGATTGTACGTTAGATCTATACTTCTTATTCCACGCCATAGTTTCACTACTTATATTAACACAGGTACCAACATACTTTCATGCAAAACCCTAGCGTACTCAAGACTTAGTCCCTTTGTATCCACCAAGGGTTTAACTGCACCAGCCACCTTCCTACCATTCACAACTTTACTACTACACTCTGCTTCATCCGTTCCCTTTTCATCAAAACATATAACCTAAATATTTAAACTCGGGTACTTGTTCCAATTGCTCACCACACAACATGATTTCAGACCGCGGATTCTCTTCACTCACTACCACCACATTACTCTTATCTATATTTACCTTCAACCCCCCCCCCTCCTTTTACGCATCCTGCCCGGTAGCTCAGTGGAAGAGCACTCGCCCAACAAAGCGAGAAACCCAGGTTCGAAACTGGTCGAATGGAAGAATGTGAGTTATTCTCACCTTAGGCTTGGTTTCGTCTTGCTGAATCGTAAACATGAGCACACCCCCCTCCTTGATTAGTTTTCTGTCCGTGATCAGTCACATCAACTGTTAAAAAAAAAAAAAAAAATCCTGTACCAATCCTCTTAAACTTTTTTCGGATTCGCCACACAAAACCAAATCATCATCGTACAATAAGCATGGCACCCTCTACTCTCTTCTATTCCCCATCAGTCTAACACCCTCCCCTACCATCCCTACCTCATTCTTTCAGCGCCCTGTCCATATATAAATTAAATAGCAAAGGAGACTTAACACATCCCTGCCTCACTCCACTACTAATATTAAACCATTCACTTTCGACTCCATTTATTCTTACACACGATTCACGTCATATATACTTTTTATTCCATTCTGAAACCTACCACCAACACCATATATCACCAGCACCTGTCAGTGCTTGTTATCCTGTTATTATTATTATTATTATTATTATTATTATTATTAAAGGTTGGTGAAGAGAAGAGTATTAAAACATTGACAAAGGAACCAGATACTATTAGAAAACCTGTGAAATCAGAAAATAAAAACAAAAAAAGTGAAGGAATTAAGTCTATATTAAGTAAAAAGGTAAATTATTATTATTATTATTATTATTATTATTATTATTATTATTATTATTATTATTATTATTATTATTATTATTTCTACTACTACTATCGAAGCTTTGATTTCTAAGTTTACCCGTAGATATTTATCCGTGTTTCTGTAACTTTCTCTCCAATACTGTTGCTATTACTCAACAGCTGTTTTATACTTCCCACCATTCATCCTTTAAACTTATCAGTAATGTTCCTCAGGTTCTTATTTGTTCTCCACTTTTATTTCTGCTTATTATTAGTGATAGACTGTCTGCCACCACTTAATCGCCTATTTAATCTTATCTGAGTACTTCAAACTACTTTACTTTTTTGGTTTTGAAAAACATCATATGGATCAGAAAATGATTAATGATATTAGGATAACCTTTTAGCAACTCGACTCATATTATTTGTGTATCTAACGAGCAGAGAAAGCATGTTTTTCTTTGCGATGAATCTCGACTCTCATTTCCTTAACCAATCTACTTTGATGCAATTTTCCACACAATGTAGCGGTTCCGGTTGCTAAACCGCAGATTGAGTTGTAGTAGTTCTGGTGGTAGCTGTTTTACTACCTCAGGAATCGGAGATTCTAAAGGCAAATATATTTTACTTTTATTTTCTATGATTACCACTTTGAAAAAATTAAAAAGGAAGCGTTATTAAAAAAAAAAATTTACTCACCCTGCGATCCATTCAATAGAAAAACTCGTAAGTCTCTTCATTTATAGTCAAAAAACCAGAATTAAATAAAGATCTGACGTCTGCCCCTTTACTCACACACTGGTCTATGTTATACCATTAGTAAATATGATTGTGCCAACCAAGTAATTTTTCCTTGCCTACATGGATTTCTGTCAACTTGTCTTTTTCAGTTTTCATCTCGCCTTGTAATCATTTACCCAACTTAAACTAGGTAACTACTTATGCTTATTGTGTTATTTGTGTTTGCTATTTTTTTGTTTATTTCTTGTTTATATATCATTTATTTGTATAGATCTAAGGTTCAATGTGTTCAGATGGACAATCTTAGGGGCGTGCTATGTGTGAGAAGAATTGATAAAATGAGGAATGAACATATTAGAGAGTTGTGTGGTGTGAAGAAAAGGGTAAACGAGAGAATAAATGAAAGTATGTTGAGATGGTTTGGTCATGTGGAAAGGATGAATGGTAATCGGTTGGTTAAGCGGATGTATAGTGGTGAGTGTGTTGGGAACCGACCGGTTGGGAGACTGAAGAAAAAGTGGATTGAGTCAGTAAAGGAATGTTTGCAGGAGAGAAATGTGAGTTTGGCAGAGGCGAGAAGAAAGGTGCATGATAGGAGAGAATGGCGGGGTGTTGTAAGGGGGTATGGTTGGCCCCCGCAGGCCAGAGTGAAACCACGCGACGACCTATGAGTGTGGATCGTCGCGGTCCCATGAAGCTCTAGGGTGGATTTTCTGATTGCGACGAGTTCTTACTAATTAATGGTACAGAGGGGGTGGTAAGGCTGGGCTTTCTTTTCGACGTTTGTCATGTTCTCCTACTGCTTTTCTTTTCCGATGCTTGTAGCGCACCTTACTCCCAATCTTGGGGAAAAAAAGTAGATAAAGAAAGAAAGATATATATATATATATATATATATATATATATATATATATATATATATATATATATATATATATATATATATTCTTTCTTTCTTTCTCTTCTGCAATATATATGTCTATATATTAAGAGTAATAACTGACGGTGATAGTGAATGTGTATGATTTTGAAAGTGCAAATAGGAATAGGTATTTTGGGGATGAGGTTATTAGTAAATTAGGTTATGGGTAGAAAATGGAAGAATGGTAAATCTGCAGGTATAGATGAAATTACTAGTGAAATGATCAAGAACGGAGGCGAGATGGTGATTGATTGGATTTGGAAGTTGTGTAATAAAGCGTTTATAGGAGGGTATAGTTCCAAGGGATTGGAGGAGAGCAGTAATAGTACCCTTATATAAGGGTAAGGGAGATAAGGGGAACTGTAGAAATTGTAGGGGAATAAGTTTATTGAGTGTTGTAGGGAAGATATATGCTGGTATTTTGGTTGAAAGAGTGCGTCGAGTGACTGAGGGACTGATTGGTGAAGAACAAGGTGCGTTTAGGAGTGTTAGAGGATGTGTGGATCAAATCTTTACATTGAAAGAAATCATTGAGAAAATGAGGGAGAAGAAGAATAAATTATATTTAGGTTTTATGGATTTACAACAGGCGTATGATAGAGTTAATAGGGAAGCTATGTGGCAGATATTAGTATAAATGATGTTGGTGGTAGGCTTCTGAATGGAATCAAAGTATGTATGACGATAGTGAAGCGTGTGTAGGAAGTCAATGGTGATTGGTTCAGGATTAATAGCGGAGTGAGACAGGGGTGTGTTATGTCTCCTTGGTTATTCAAAGTGTATATGGATGGGGTTATAAAAGAATTCGAGGTTGGGATGGCAGGAAATGGTGTTAGAATGATGGAGAATGGAGAGGAGTGGAGGGTGCGCTACCTATTATATGCGGATGATTTGGTTGTGTGGCGAATCTGAAAAAGTTTGGCAGGGTTGGTAGAGATTTTGCGGTATGTAAAAGGGAAGGGTTTGAAATTTTGGGTAGATAAGAGTAAAGGTTATAGTTGTGAGTGAGGACAGTCCTCAGTCTGAAGTTAGATGATGAGCAGCTGGAGCAAGTGTCTGAGTTTAAATATTTAGGGTATGTGTTGAGAAGGGAACGGATGATGCAGAGTGTAGTAGGAAAGTTGTGAATGGCAGGAAGGTGGCTGAAGTGCAATTAAATCGTTGGTGAATGTAAAGGGACTAAGTCTTGAGGGCGCTAGAGTCTTACATGAGGTATGTTGTTACCTGTGTTTTGTATGGTAGTGAGACTATGGTCTGGAATAAGAAGTATATAGAGATCTAAAAGTTCAATGTGTTCAGATGGACAATCTTAGGGGCATACTAGGTGTGAAAAGAATTAATAAAATGAGGAATGAACGTATTAGAGAGTTGTGTGTGTGAAGAAAGGGGTAAATGAGAGAATAAATGAAAGTATGTTGAGATGGTTTGGTCATGTGGAAAGGATGAATGAAAGTCGGTTGGTTAAGCGGATGTATAGTGGAGTGTGTTGGGAACCGGTGACCGGCTGGGGAGCCGAAGAGAAAGTGGATTAGGTCAGTGAACAGATGTCTGAAGGAGGAAATGTGAGTTTGGCAGAGGCGAGAATAAAAGGTGCATGATAGGAGAGAATGGCGGGGTTTTGTATAGGGGCATGGTTGTGGCCTGGGCCAAGGGATGAACACTTACATTGACGATTTACCATAGTGAGTGTCCGTCGCGGTCCCCGTGAAGCTCAAGGGTGGATTTTCTGTCTGTGGCGAGTTCTCACTATATTGGTACTGAGAGAGGCGGTAAGGCTGGGCTTTCTTTCGACGTTGTCATGTTCTCCTACTGCTTTTCTTTTCCGATGCTTGCAGCGCTGCTTACTAATCTGGGGCAAAAGGGAAGATGAAGAAAGAGAAAGAAGATATATATATATATATATATATATATATATATATATATATATATATATATATATATATATATATATATATATATATATATATATATAATATATATATATATATATATATATATATATATATATATATATATATATATATATATATGTAAAATATTAATAAAGGATATTTTTATATATATATATATATATATATATATATATATATATATATATATATATATATATATATATATATATATATATATATATATATATATATATATATATATATATATATATATATATATTAGGGATGTGCCGAATAGTGAAAAAGCCGAATACAGAATATTCGGCTAAAAGTATTCGGCCGAATACCGAATATTCGGCCGAATAATCACTTCGCTATTCGGCCGAATAGTTATTTCAAAGTTCGGTCATCCATTTAGGGAAAATAAAGAAAACTTACACTGGTCAACAAAAAAAGGTGAAATTTTTCTTGGATGGACTTTTGTAGCAGATATATAGTAATTCGGAGGTGCTGATTCCATATATATTCTCGGATTTGCTGTATCACATCCCGTTTTCGTGCAATCATGGATCCCTATTTTTGCATATTCCCTAGGAATGACAAAATTCATGTGCGCACAACGTAGGCTGTATAGACGTTACCTTCCGCATATATCTACAGTAGTAGCAAGTTTACTGCGGTCGATATTCGGGAAGCATGTGGTAACTTTAGTACGTCTACATGTATGGATGCCAATGACCTGGATGATGTCTATCATCCATCTGAAAAACAGTCGGATGGTCCGTCATTGTTCACCCAGGGTGAACTGAACGATCTTGTATGAGAGTTGTATTTGCCGCTGTTGGCTTCGAGGTTGCATGAAAAATGACTACTGGACCATGGCACAAGAGTAACATTTTATCGTAACAGAGAAGCAGAGCTGCGGAGGCTCTTCCAGTCAGATGGTAACCTTGTGTATTGAAGTGAAGTTGCAGGCCTACTACTCGCTATGGGACTCCCAGCATACGATGCAGGTGAGTGGCGACTGTTTATTGACATTTCAAAGAGCAGTTTAAAGTGTGTGTTGTTATACAACGGCAACAGGTATGCTTCGGTTCCAGTAGGGTACTCGGTACGGATGATAGAGGAGTATGCAAAAATCAAGACAGTTTGGAGAGGCTACAATATCTGGTACATGGATGGTAAATATGCGTCGACCTCAAAATGGTAAACATTTTGCTCAGTCAGCAAGCAGGTTTCACCAAATATACCTGGCGGCAAAGGATCACTGGACCTAAAGAGAATGGCCACCGAGGGAAACCTTGACGCCAGGTGACAGAAACATCGTACGTGAACAACTTGTACAGAGAGGAAACATCATCTTACCTCCACTACACATAAAACTTGGTTTGATGAAACAATTTGTGAAGGCCCTGGACCATGATGGTGAATACTTCCGCTATATATGCTCAACGTTTCCTGGTCTGAGTGACGAGAAGAAAAAAGCTGGGATATTTGATGGCCACAAATACGGACACTCCTCCGTGATGCTGCCTTTGCTACAACAATGACTGTGTTAGAGGCAAGAGCGTGGAATCCTTTTTCAGATGTAGCACAGAATTTTCTGGGGAACAGGAAAGCCGAGAACCACTAACACTGTACAGGAACTGCTAGACAGTTTTCATTCTCATGGATGTAGAATGAGTATAAAGTTGCACTACTTACATTCTCACCTAAGAAAATTTCCGGATAACCTAGGCGATGTTAGTGATGAGCAGGGTGAACGCTTCCATCAAGATCTAAAGTTCATGGAAGGACGTTACCAGGGCAAGTGGGATATCAATATGATGGCCGACTATTGTTGGAGCTTGATGAGGGATATTCCAGACGCTATGCACAGTAGATCGTCTACGAAGAGAAAGTTACTACCGTAGGTATGTTTACATTAACTAAACCCATTCCTTCTATTACATTCATTGTTGTCCCATATTACTCTTTATTCATAGTTGTATTATATGTTTAACATATATCTATCAAAGACATGTATCATATCTTTGCGATTTGTTTCTCTCTCTTTATATATATATATATATATATATATATATATATATATATATATATATATATATATATATATATATATATATATATATATATATATATATATATATATATATATATATATATATATATATATTCCAATAATTGTGATAGACCCTCTTGAAAAAGGTAAAAATCATAAAATTTTACAAATCTGTGTTACACAATATCTCACAAATGCGATGTGATATGCAAAAATTGATTACATTTTTGGAATCAGCACATCAATTATATAATCAATTGCGAAACCCCGTCCAAGAAATTTCATGTTTACCAGTGTTATATACAAAGTAATAAAACAAAAAGTAAATAACTATTTCTTACCTATAGCAAATCATTCACAAATTAAAAATAATTAAATGAAAATTGAAAAGTTTCGTAGTTAAAGATATTAACCTAAACTTCATTTTTTTTTTTTTTTTTTTTTTTTTAAAGCCCTATTCAAGGAGGGGGCGTTACACAACAAAATTTCAACTAACGCAAATTACGCAGATGAGCACAGACGCGGGCTTTAAAGTGAGGAAGATTAAATTGAGTAGGAAACACAGAAGATGGAAGAGAATTCCACAGAACAGAGGTGGCAGGAAAGGAGGAGGCACCGCAGCGAACTAGTCTGGAGTTGCTAACATCAACACAAAACTCATGTGCCGACACAGCACCCCTTGTGCTGCGAGGGCGTCTTAAAGGAGGCGGCACGCGAGGTCAGCTCCCTCGAGCACCTGCCGCTACGGTACCTATAGAAAGAGAAGGCACCAACATCGCGCCGCAAAGATAGGGTCAAGTGAACTAGAAGTACAGGACAGTTTATAAGTCTTTAGCCTTTGACTCGACCCTATCCAAAAGCCGGGTGAAACCTGAGCCCCCCCAGATATGAGAGCAGTACTCCATACAAGGGCGGATGAGACCCTTGTATAACTGGAGTAACTGTGAAGAGGAAAAAAAGTCTCGCAGTCTAAACAGGACTCCCAGTTTCTTTGAGGCCGCCCTAGCAACCATTGTGATGTGAGGTTTCCAAGACATTTTTTTGTTTATGTTAAGGCCAAGGATGTTTATATTGTCAACAGGAGAGACGAGAGAACCGTCGAAAGAGATAGGAAAGTTAGAAGGTGTCTTAGAGAGGGAGATTTGTAGAAGTTGGGTTTTTAAAGAATTAAATTTCACAAGGTTGCGACGACCCCACCCGGAAATTCTATCCAGATCAGCGAGAATGGAATCGGAAAGATTAAGACGAGAGGCAATTCTAGAAGTAAAAGAAGGAGCAGAATTGAAATGAGTTGAAGGTTAAAATGACAGAACATTAGCAGTTCTCCATTTTCAGGGGATAACCTATTTCTTGTGGCTTCATAAATATTTCCTCCTGTTCTAAATATTCTTTCACTTTCGACTGATGACGGTGGAGCTGAAAGGTATTTTATTGCTAGTTTTTTCAAATTCATAAAACTATTTCCAGTGTTTTTCCACCAATTGAAGGGAATATCACTGTCTTCACTGGTCAAAGTAGGCAAACATATATTTGTTTATTTCTTGATTTAATTCCGTATGTAGCCTTTTACTTTTATGTAAAATAATCACATCGTCAGAAGAATGGGACTTTCTTTTTTCACTCTCACTTTCTTTTCTGTATGACGATTTTGATGCCACAATTTCTTTAAAACAATCCATTAAAGAAGTGAAAATGGAACCTTCAGCTTCACTTTCACTACGTAAATCATCGTCAGCAGAAGAGTCAGGAGCTAAATTTTCATGCATTTCTTTCCATGCCTCAACAACGACCATATTTTCTACTGATTCATCTGATTCATGTTGAGAAAAATTAGCTTGAATCGTAGATCTAAGAAAGTACACAAAGATTTATCACATAGAAACTTAGAAAGTCTTTTTTCTACTGATTTCTTAAGCTCTTCAACGAGTGTAATTATTCCACTGAAGCTTTTGCTTTTAATTGCCTTATTTAAAAATAGATTTATTGCTAAAATGGAAGGGATCACTTGGGCGACTGTTACTTCACGTTTAATGCTTGTTTTAGTAATGTTGTCAAATGGCTCAAGTAAATGGAATAATTTTGCCACTGAAAATCAGTCAACATTTGCATTCAGCAGCGTATATGGATAGGGGAACTTTTTGTTCAAACAATCTTTTAAGCATATCATAAGTTCTGTTCCAGCATGTAGAAACGTCTTGAATTAATTTATGCTGTTTGACATTCAGCTGCATCTGTTAAGTTTTAAGCTTTGCAGCTGCCGTTGCTGAATGGTGAAAATGAGAGGATATGCTTCTGCAAGTAAATAAAATATCTTTAACAGACTTCTGACATAATATTGAATCGTGAATGCATAGTTACAACATGTGAATAAAACATGAAATTGATAGCAAGCCACTCTCCCTTATACCAGCTACCATGTTTGGTCCATTATCCCGTATCACTAAATGAATTCTATTTTTAGAATATTGAAAAATGTCAAAGGCCTTTATAGGATCTGACAAATGACAAAGATTTTCGCCATATTGGCTACAAAATTTGGCTATATTTTTATTTTTTTGGAAAATAAGTTTCTAAAATTTCAATTTTAAATTGAAATAACTTTCCCTTATGTTGACGTAATTTATTGTTTATAAAGCTCAATATTCGGCCCGAATAGTTCGGCAAAAAGCCGAATACCGAATATTCGGTATTTTGGCCGAATAGGCCGAATACCGAATACTTACAGAATATTCCGCACAACTAATATATATATATATATATATATATATATATATATATATATATATATATATATATATATATATATATATATAGTATATATATATATATATATATATATATATATATATATATATATATATATATATATTTATAGGGTTTCTATGGTGATAATGGCAAGAACTCTGTAGCTAAGAAGCTTAAACAGAAACATATTGAAGATCCAGGTAAGTCATAAAACAGAGAGAGAGAGAGAGAGAGAGGAATAAAAAATCATTCAGTTTATTAGTGTTCTGCTGATTATTATTATTATTATTATTATTATTATTATTATTATTATTATTATTATTATTATTATTATTATTATTATTATTATTATTATTTTTAGTTATCTTAACGCTTTCTTCTGATGACGATGACGAGAATGATGATAATACTGCTGCAACTCATAAAACTAAATCATCCAATGGCAGTGCCTCAAAGTCTAGTAAGTTCATATTTAATTTATTGATTCACCTTTATTTTGAGCTTATCAGTTTTCTCTCCTGCATCTTTGTACAGCTAAGTATTGGTGACGGTGATGGTATACTAAAATTAAGATTTAAATATTATACTAACTTGTCGTTTTTCAGTGCTTGTGGTATAATTAAATAGTATATTTAGCATTCACATTCCCGAGTACTTTTCCTTGTTACCTAAACACAGGGTTTTCTCGCTTAGCGCAATTAATCATGCGAGAGCATTAAGCACATCAGAACCGCTCTAAGGAAATTAGAAACCAGTGATAAAAATTGCGTCTGATCCATTTTTAAGGGCTTAGAAGTTTAAAAAAAAAATCGAATATGCCGTTTTAATTAAAAAGAAAAAAGAAATTGCAAATTCAATTAAATGTTTATTGAATGTCTCATACATATAGTAAAATTGTGTTAACTAAACCCGTTACCTATTTATTTTCTGCATATATTTTGCGTTAGCAATTAATTTGATTTTCGAAACCTTGGCGAACGTGACTAACTTGCCTTATTGATGCTTAATTTCGAGAAAATTGTAATTTCTTAATGAGATTATGACTTCAATGCCGCCATATTGGAGGTGGTCGGCCACGTTCTTCTCGGCTCAATTGATTGTTTGTAGCTATTGAACGGCAAAACCAAATTATTGGTATTAAAGAAGGTATGGTAGCAATAAGTTCGTGCGTGGTTTTCAAAACCGCTTAAAGAAAGGGATACCTGTAATGGAAAAAAATTGACTTCAATATTTTCCATTCTTTGACCATGTAATTAAAATGTACTTTCAAGAAATTACATTTTTTAGCCATGTTTTTTATTTTTATTTTTTTAACTTGGTTAGTCGCACAAACCCTGAGAATATTCATTAATTATTTCTCAGAATATTCATTATTTATTAAATTTGTCATACTTACATATTGTGAATTTCCTCTTTTATTTTTCATATTGTAAAACTTTTTTTCAGAGTTCAATAATAAAAATTATGACGAAGAGCTCTTTTCAATGAACACGGAGGAAGACTTTGTTGCTTTAAAGTGTAAGAGTGTCCTAATTGGCTCTTACCGAGTTGTACCAAAAGCTAGACTCAAAATAACTAGAGGTTGTTTTACCATGATTGTACAGCCTATACCCAAAGGTACGAGCCATTTTCAACCCATATTTGATTTAATCTTTCTTCCCCTTGCCCTTCAATAGCCATATTTAATTAATTTTTTTTTAAATACCATCCATGCAGATAAAAAGCCGGTTAAATTAGTAATGAAACATGTAGGAATTATAAAAGTGGCTTTCAATTTTGAGGAGGATTATCCAGTCTTCTTCCTATACATCAAACCAAGTATGGCTGCCTATATTGTCAATGAAATTAAAATGTCCAGCAAAAGCGGACCATATTTAGATCCTTGCAGTAAAGGTAATGTGAAATATTTTTTTTTTAAACTATTTTACCTCATTGGTTTTATCCAATGTTTGAGAAAATTATATATATATATATATATGGTGCTTTTGTAACTGATGAAGTAGGTGTGAGAGGAGTGTGGAAAGAACACTTCGAGAATCTGCACAATATTAACAGTAATGAAGAGGTGATAGTGAATGTGTGTGGGTTTGATGGTGCAAGAAGGAATAGGTATTTTGGGGATGAGGTTATTAGTAAGGAGGAGGTAATGGGTAGAGTGAAAAAGTTGAAGAATGGTAAATCTGCAGGTATAGATGAAATTTACTGGTGAAATGATACAAGAACAGAGGCGAGATGGGATTGATGGATTTGGAAGTTGTGTAATATACAGCGTTTATAGAGGGTATAGTCCAAGGGATTGGATGAGCCGGTAATAGTACCCTTATATACAGGGTTGGCAAAAAACCGACTTGTAGAAATTAATAAGGGAATAAGTTTACTGAGGGTTGTAGGGAAGGTATATGCTGGTAATTTTGGTCGAAACAGTGCGTCGAGTGACTGAAGGACTGATTTGGTGAATGAACAAGGTGCGTTTAGGAGTGGTAGAGGAATGTGTGGATCAAATCTTTACATTGAGAACAAATGATTGAGAAAATGAGGGAGAAGAAGAAGTAAATTGTATTTAGTTTTATGGATTTGCAACAGGCGTCAGTGTTAGAGTTAGTAGGGAAGCGTTATGGCAGGTGTTAGTGATATTATGGTGTTGGTGGTAAGGCTTCTGAATGAATCAAAAGTATGTATGACGATAGTGAAGCGTGGTGTAAAGAATAAATGGTGTCAATGGTGATTGTTTAGGATTAATAGCGGAGTAACGACAGGGTTTTGTTATGTCTCCTTGGTTATTCCATTTGTATATGGATGGGTTGATGAAGATTCGAGGTGGGGAAGGCAGGTAATGGTGTTAGAATGGTGGCGAATGGAGATGAGTGGAGGGTGCCTACCTAATTATATGCGGATAGATTTGGTTCTGGGTGGCGAATCTGAAGAGAGATTGAGAGGATTGGTTTGAGAAGATTTGGCAGGGTGTGTAAAAGGAGGGGCTTTGAAAGTAAAACGTGGATAAGAGTAGGTTATGGTTGTGAGTGAGGACAACTACCTCAGTGTGAAGTTATGTTAGATGGGTGAGCAGCTAGAAAAAGTCGAGTTTAACATATTTAGGGTAATGTTGGATGTGAAGGGAACGGACGATGCAAGAGTGTAGTAGGAAAAGTTGTGAATATAGGAAGAGGTGGCTGGTGCAATTAAATCGTTGTGAATGCAAAGGTGATTAGTCTTGAGTGTGCTAGGGTCTTACATGAGGGTAATGTTGTTTAACCTGTGTTATTGTATGGTAGTGAGCTATGGTCTGGAATAAGAAGTATAGAGTTAAAGTTCAATGTGTTCAAGATGGACAATCTTAGGGGTGTGCCTAGGTGTGAGAAGAATTGATAAAGAGAAGGAATGACGTATTAGAGAGTGGTGGTGGGTGTGAAGAAAGAGGTAAGAAGGAGAATAAATGAAAGTATGCTGAGATGGTTATGGTTCATGTGGAAAGGATGAGTGATAGTCGGTTTGTTTTACGCGGATGTATAGTGGTGAGTGGTGTTGGGAACCGACCGGCTGGGAGACCGAAGAGAAAGTGGATTGAGTCAGTAAACGAATGTCTGAAGGAGAGAAATGTGAGTTTGACGGAGGCGAGTAAAGGTGCATGATAGGAGAAGAATGGCGGGGTTTTGTATGGGGGCTGGTTGTGGCCCGCCTGGGCCAGGGGATGAACCTTACATTGACAGATTTTACCATAGTGAGGGTCCGTCGCCGCGGTCATGATGTCTCTAGGGTGGATTTTCCTGTCTGTGACGCGCTCTCACTAATTAATGGTACAAGAGGGGGCTGAGTAAGGCTGGGCTTTCTTTTCGACGTTTTGTCATGTTCTCCTACTGCCTTTCTTTTCCGATGCTGTACAGCATCTTACCCCAATCTTGGGGCAAAGAGGAAGGTGAAGAAAGAAAGAAAGAAAGATATATATAATATATATTATATATATATAATAAAAAGTAATATCATATTATATAATATTTTAATAGGCTGTATTATATATATATATATATATTATTATTAGTATATTATAGTATTATATATACTATACTATATATTATATATATTAATATTATATATAATATCATCAACATCGATATCAACATCAACATCAAAACAACAGATTGAATTTAAAATACCCCTTCTTTCCTTCATGTGGTTCATATATATATATATATATATATATATTATATATAATATTATATATATAAATTATATATAATATATAATATATATATATATATATATATATATATATATAGTATATATATATTATCTTTCTTTCTTTCTTTTATCTTCCCTCTTTGGCCCAAGACTGGGGGTAAGGTGCGTGTCAAGCATCGGAAAAAGAAAAGCTAATGAGAAGAATTGACAAAAGTCGAAAGAAAGCCCAGCCTTACCAGCGCCCCTCTGGTACCATTAATTAGTGACGAAACTCGTCACGAGACAGGAAAATCCACCCTAGAGCTTCCAGGGGGACCGCGAACGACCCTCACTATGGTAAATCGTCAGTGTAAAGGTATCTCCCTTGGCCCAGGTGGGCCAACAACGATACCCATACAAACCCCGCCATTGCTCTCCTATCAGCACATTTATTCTCGCCTTCTGCCAACCACATTTCTCTCCCATTATCATCATCGCTATCACCGGGACATCAATCCACTTTCTCTTCGGTCTCCGCGCCGGTCGGTTCCCAACACACTCTCCACTATACATCCGCTTAAACCAACCGACTATCAATCTTCCTACCTTTCCACATGACCAAACCATCTCAACATACTTTCATTTATCTTCTCATTTACCCCTTTCTTCAGACCACACACAACTCTCAGATACGTTCATTCCTCATTTTATTAATTCTTTTCACAACTAGCAATGCCCTAAGATTGTCCATCTGAGACACATTGAACTTTAAGATCTTCACTTCTTATTCCAGACCATAGTCCCTCACAACTACCAACAATAACACAAGTAACAACATACCTCATGTAAAGACTCTTGCGCTCTCAAGACTTAGTCCCTTTACATTCACCAACGATTAATTGCACAAGCCACTTCCTGCCATTCCACAACTTTCCTACTACACTCTGCATCATCCGTTCCCTTCTCATCCAACACATACCGCAAATATTTAAACTCAGACACTTTTTCCACTGCTCATCATCTAACAAAACTTTCACACTGAGGACTGTCCTCCACTCCACAACCAAACCTTACTCTTATCTACGTTTACTTTCAAAAGCCAGATAAAAATCTCTCTACGCAATCCTCTCAACTCTCTTCAGATTCGCCACACAGACCAAATCATCCGCATATAATAGGTAGAGAGAACCCGTAGGGCCCCCTCCACTCCTCTCCATTCTCCATCATTCTAACACCATTATCTGCCATCCCCCTCTAATTCCTTCATAACCCATCCATATACACATGAAATAACCAAGGAGACATAACACAACCTGTCTCACTCCGCTATTAAAATCCTAACCAATCACCATTGACACCATTTATCTTACACAAGCTTCACTATCGTAATACATACTTTTTGATTCCCATTCAGAAGCCTACCACCAACAACGTACTATATTCACTAATACCTGCCATAGAGCTTCCTATTAACTCTATCATACCGCTTTGTAAATCCATAAAAACCTAAATATAATTTATTCTTCTTCTCTCATTTTTCTCAAATCATTTGTTTCAAATGTAAAGATTTGATCCACACATCCTCTACCACTCCTAAACGCACCTTGTTCTTCACCAACCAGTCTCTCAGTCACTCGACACCACTCTTTCGACCTAAATACCAGCATATACCTTCCTACAACACTCAATAAACTTATTCCCTATAATTTCTACAGTTCCCCTTTTCTCCCTACCCTTATATAAGGTACTATTACCGCTCTCCTCCAATCCCTTTTAACTATACCCTCCATAAACGCTTTTATTACCAACTTCCAAATCCGAATCAATCACCAATCTCGCTCCGCTCTGATCATCTTCACAGTAATTTCATCTATAACTGCAGTTTACCATTCTTTCAACTTTCTCACTCTACCCATTACCTCCTCCTTACTAATAACTCATCCTCCAAATCACCTATTCCTTCTTGCACCATGCAAAACCCACACACATTCAACATCACCTCATGTTTACTGTTTAAATTGTGCAGATTTTCGAAGAGTGTTTTTCCCACACTCCCCTCACATCTCATTTCATCAGTTCAAAAGCACCATCCCTTTTATTCTAAGCAGATCCCCTTATTCTCATTCTTAACCTTTTCGCGCTTCTTTCCAGAAGAGCTTCTAATTCCCTTGTAAGTCCTCATTCATCTCCTCGCAAACTGTTTCATTTACCTCTGTTTCTCAGTTTTTCACTTTCAAATTTCCCTTTTTTCCTC
>JABUQX010094879.1:20000-22500 GCA_015478945.1 Trachelipus rathkii
TCTGTATTTTTTTGTTAATCTCTAAAGTTCTTTATAATCTTTGATACTTAGTTCTTTTTCTCCCTTGCTCATTTTACTAACTATATAAGATAAATCAGGTCTTGTATTTCTTGCCATCCAATTTAATTTTCCTGCTATTGTTGGTATTCCTTTTATTCATTTTTAATCAAGTTTTTATTTTCTTTGTTTATTATTTCATTATTTTTAACCTTCTCCCAGTAATTATTTTGATCCATTATTATAATATTTTCATCATCTTGACATAATAGAACTCCTAAATAGTTAAATGATCCTGAACTATTTTCTCCTATTTCAAAATTACTAACTTTTACTAACTATATAAGTCAAATCAGGTCTTGTATTTCTTGCCATCCAATTTAATTTTCCTACTATAATTGTTGGTATTCTTTTACTTCATTTTTATCAAGTTTTCTATTTTCTTTTGTTTTTATTTCATTAATTCTTTTTAACCTTCTCCCAGTAATTATTTTGATCCATTATTATAATATTTGTCATCAATCTTGAACATAATTGAATCTCCTAAATAGTTAAATGGTGCCTGAACTATTTTATCTCCCATTTCACAAAAATTATACGCATCTTCAAATCTGAGTTGTATTTAGTATGTTTCAAATTTTTTACTTCCTACCCTATAAAATAGTCTACATTAGTAACATAATAATACCACTTCTAAGATTAATTTGAATCATTCATTATAAATAATGTTGGTTCCATTTTACTTTGTTTTAGACCTAATTTAATTAGTTGTCTTTTTAACGATAAATACCACATCATAGCAGCATCCCGTAATCCATATACTGTTTTATTTAATCTCCAAGTTTGCCATCATTAAATCTGGGTGGTGTACTAGATATGACTTTTCATTGTTATTGTATCTCTTGTAAGTAGGCTGCTGAAATATCCATAGCATTTATTTTCCATTTTTCTTCCTGAGCTATGGTTAATATCATTTTCATTGCTTCAGATGAAACAGTTGATGCATCTGTTTTTCTTCCACGTTTCTTCATATCCTTTAGCTACTAATCTAACTAAATTTTTTCTCGTTATGCAATAATTTTTCACTAATTACTCATCTGAACATTAATGGCGTCTTTCACCTTTATCTGTTACTTCTTCAAAACATTATTCTTCCTCCAATTTTCTATCTCCATCATTTTGGCTTGTTTAACTTCTTCATTAGGATGATTATAATAACTGATTTACCTATTCATTTTCATCTTCACTATCTATTTCATCTATTATCTCCTTACTTGTATCTAATGATTCATCCTCGTTATTTTTTTTACCAGTTTTCACATTTTTTGGATCAATTTCTTCATATTCATCAATTGATGTTCATTTCTTCATCTCATCTTATTTGCTTTCTTTTTCATTACCGTTTCTCAATCTAAATTTTTTGACCATATCGATTTCATCTAATATTAACGCATTCATTTAGGTTATCTATCATGTTTTCTTTCCTTCTTCCTTCATATTCAATCTTTTTATTCTTCAAATTCCGTTGTATTTTCATTTAATCTAACTTCTTTGAATTCCTTTTAGTGAACTTTTGGATACAGCTCTTAAAGTACCTCCATGTTTTACTATGATAATTTTTCCATCTACACACATTACTTTAGCTGGTTCTCTCCATTCTTTATCAATGTTTCTTTTATAAAAAACTTCTTCACCTATATTTAATATTTTTTGAAATATGTTCTCTTATTGGACTTCTTAATGCACGTTTTATTTTCTCGAACTTTCTTTCTCTATGGTATTCTTCTAGGCATGGTCTATTGTCGTCTAATAATCTTTCATGGATGTCATCTGTATCTCTCTTGCACTCATTATTGATTTATCACAATCTATTTATTTTGGTGATTCCTACATTTCTTCCGGAAAACCAAGTTGGTTAGGGGCATATCCCAAATTATTTGCTAGTCCATTTTTAGCAAAAATTGCCCATGCCAAACTATTTTTTCTATCATGTCCTTCCTGCTTTAATTTGTATAATGATTCCTTGAGTAATCCTACTACCTTTTCACCATAAACCATTACTCCATGGGCTTTCTGCTGCTGTACTCATTAATTTGATATTCATTTTTGTAGTAAATGTTTCCATATCTTTATTTTGAAATTCTCGTCCTGCATCAGACATAATGCCATTAGGACTTCCAAAATATATAATCCATTTTTCAATTAACCTTTCTATAATTTCTTTACTTGTTTTATTTTTTAACCATACTGCCTGTGTAGATCTTGTGCATGATCTACTATCATCTAAACAATTATTCTCAATTCATCAACATCCATTGAATTAGTTTCATTAAATTTGACTTTTGATCGCTTAATTTATACGTGTATTGGTTTAGGTTATTTTATATTTTTATCATACTTCACATTCTCTTACAATTTGCTCTAAATCTTTTCTTACATTATTTCCAAAAATCTTCTTCATTTACTTAATTTTTCATTATCATTCTCTATTGTTTTAAATAAT
>JABUQX010094879.1:27500-32500 GCA_015478945.1 Trachelipus rathkii
AATTTTTTTTTCTTCATATGGAAATAATAATTTTGTTCTCATATTCATCATTTAGCTAAATATGTTGCTAAAAAAAACTAAATTTTTATAGCTAAGTATTTAGTAAATCGCATTTCCAAAACCTTACAATATTTTAAAAAGTGTTTGAATTTCATAAATTAATATGCTATACTATGATATTAGCTAGGTGACAAATATATTTGATCTAGAGTTTTTACATTCCCGATTGGCATTATTTGCTCAAGAAAAATACAATCGATATTTGGATCCTGGAGAAGTATTTAGCACAGAAGTATAATTAGCAGGATCATACTCTTCACTTTTTTGCCAGAGACTGAAGTTTTCCCTGTTAATGCAGGAATCATTCTGATCAATGGCCAGAAGGGACATTTATAAAAGATGGAGCTCGTATAGAGATCATATTAAAACTAAAGCTATATGTGTTTGTTTGTTGTAGTTAAATCGAGCAAAGTAAAGGGTGAACCATGTAAAAATTATTTAAGGAAGGTTATCAAGTTTGCGGAATGCTTGTGGGTTCCTTTAATCATTTGTTCCACATCTTTAAGTATACAAAATGATGAGCCTTCTCACCTTTATGATTTGTGCGAGAGGAATCCAGCCATTCAATGTGATACATTTTGATGCCCCAAAATAATGATTATCATTTGAATAAGAACTAATAACAGTCTAATGAGACGTAATCAGGTATTCGTGATGGTTTGGGGTTACTTCAGTAGGTGGACATGAGTAGATACTCTTATAATAGTAGTAATTGAAACACGCCATATGCAATAATTCATGAAAATTAGAGGAGTCAACGTTTATCGAGTAGTATTACTGGAGCGATCCTTATACGTTGGCAAAATTAATAATACAAGGACTTATTTTAGAGGCAAATTAGCATTCACATTTACTAACACAAATTTATGACAGTATTTTAATCACATGCTGCTAAAAATTATAATTTATTTTGCTCTTCGAATGATGTCATTTCTTAAATTTCTCTTTATAGCTCTCACTGGTTCTTGGCTGTGATTTGCTATCCTGGTCTTGACGGCCCAACACCTTTTAATCCTGGTACAATATCATTTCCTGTGTCAGATACACCGACTAGTAGTGGAAAATCTACTCGTAAGCAGCATAAAATGCGATTTGAGGTATGTCTTAAGAAGTAACTACTATATTATTATTATTATTATTATTATTATTATTATTATTATTATTATTATTATTATTATTAGTTGTAGTAATAAAGGTATACAGCATATAAATAAAAAAATGATTACTTTCTTGTTGACTGAATGTTAAATTTATTAATTAAACTATTTTAATCTAATATCATTTGAGTAAATCAGGAGAAAATGACTCTTTGTCATGAAAAAGGGTGTGGTGGATTTCTTTGTAATATATTTTGTATTCAATAGTTCCCTCTCACGAGCGATTTAGATTGGAGTGATCGAGATGAAGCGGAAGGTGATGAGGATGAGGATTTACATAAAAATGGCGCCCCTGAAGAACCTTCAATTAATAATAAAAAAAAATCGAACAAAGCCAAAGAATCTTCCCATCGGAAATCAGAAAACGAAGAAACAATAAAACAGTAAGTTAATTTTTTCAAAAATGAAATAGTTTACAATTTTTTTTTTGGGGGGTATCTCAGTTCCACAAATGGAGGATTTAAATAACAATTGTCAATTTACAAAACGGAGGATTTAAATAGTAATTGTCGATTTTAAAACATGGGGAATTTAAATAGCAATTGTCGATTTACAAAATGGGGTATTTAAATAATATTTATATTTGTTGATCTTCAGGCCTTGTATATTGATTTTCGATTCTCTGCCTGGTTCTTGTCCTCTTCGGATCGTGGCTACACTTCGCAGTTACCTTTCGGTTGAGTATGAAAAAAAGAAAAATCGGGAAAAAGTTTTCGATAAAGAAACCATGAAAGGGGCTTGCCCTAAAGTTCCTCATCAAAATAATTTCTCAGATTGCGGGCTGTTTACTCTTCAGTATGCAGAAAGTTTTTTCCAGGTGAATTATTTTTTTTTATTATTATTATTATTATTATTATTATTATTATTATTATTATTATTATTATTATTATTATTATTATTATAATATCTCCACCACAATTTCTATCTACCCTTACTTTTTTTTCCTCTCCTCCTTTCTTTCTACTTACCGTAGATGAACGCCGTTGTCACCCTTCTATTTGGGAGGAACATCCATCGTCATATATGCTGACTGGGTGTGAGTCCCACCACTCGCTTATGATTTGTGCACACGATCTAGCATCAAATTTGGTCCTTTTTCCCTGATCCCTCTGGAAAACCTGGTTCAAACCTCATGGGTTTGACACCCATGAGGGAGGACAACTTTAAAACAATATAACAATGAATACAAATAAACTGCCTCGGATCTTAAACGATACATCAGGTATTGAATAGGCAAAGATTAATTGCCAGCGATTATTGGATTGTACTTTGATCATTAATGCAACGATTTCCTCCACTTCACCTGGAAGGCCTCTGCTTACACCCTCTCCCCCCAGCGGTCCCTTGCCTGGCACCCCCCTCCCCGACATCCCAGGTGGCCAAACAGTTGAGGCAACCACGAAAAGATGCCATCCACATACTGATCCTCCTCCCCATCCCCCCCCGGGACTGCTAGCGGACACATCATTCTAGATTTATTATTTACTACGACCCAAAATGAACAAAGTTCTTACCCACCATAGAAATTCTCTCAGCAATATTATTGAGAAAATTTTATTAGTTGAAGATCCTCCCGCCACAGTAAAGTAATGAGATACGGGTCCCTTCTCGTTCAAGCTACTACTAGAAAGTCAATCAAATCAAATCAAAGTTCCATCTTGGACCACTTTTCCCACTCACATATGTGAAAATAGTGTTTACAAGCTACAGTGTTCGTCCATTTTTCCCCGAATCAAACGTTGCTTCAGGTGCCAGCTATTTGATCACCCCCGAAAATACTGTAGGAAACTGAACAAAAAAAATGACTATTTACGGAGAAAAATTCAAATTCCCTGCGAAAACACCCGAGACCGCAACAAATTTTGGGGACCCCACAATGCCTCTTTCTTAAAATGCCCGTCCTACCTGTTTGAACAGTAACTATTGGAGCTATGCACCATGAAAAATTGAGCAGGAGAGATACCATACACCATCTCAAAGACAAATATCCTACACGACAAAAGCAATTCTACGCTGCAAGTGCAGCAGCTCCCCCGCCTTTACCTGTTAACCTACCTCACATCCTCATTCCAGAAGAAATTTGCCCACCAACTCCAGCGGGAACACATGTAGTTTGTAATTGCTGCAACCTGCCCTCCACCATCGCTTATTATCCAGTACTCAATTACTCTGAAAGCACCCTGCGATTCAGAACCCTACCGCAAGTACTGGTTTTCGATCGACCAGCAGCGATCCTAAGTCTTCTCACCACCAAGCTCTGAGAACTTCCTGCCAAAGCTTCTGTTCCCTTCCTACGCTTCCGAAAGAGAATGGAAAAACTGTTCAACGCTAAAGCCACAAATGATCCAAGCGTTCTGTTTCAGCCAGCATCATAAAAGTGCACCCAGAGATCTGGCATTCCGGCTCAGATTACCGTAGATCCCTTGTTAGGAGTAGACCATGATATCCGGGTGACCTTCTCTACTGGCGGAATGTTTCTTGGTGTCATTTTGACCTCGAAAAAGCATATGGCACAACGTGAACTGAGGTCCTCCTTAAACTCTACACTCGGTTTTCGAGGACGACTTCCTCTCTTTATACAATGACTTCTGTCAGACAGATCCATCTAAATCCTTTGCTCGTCTGTTTTATTACGCCACTTTATTCTCTTTATTTTGGATGGTGTTCCGTAGGGCAGTGTCCTTAGCATATTATTATTTGCTCGGATTCAATGACGTCGTTACTACCTTCCCAGCGACGGTCAAGTTTTCCCTGTAAGGTGATGACCTGACTTTATACATAATACGGTGCCAGGCTATTATTTCTTGAACATTAACTCCAACTAGCAATTGAGAACATTTCAAAATGGGGTAATTTCAGTAGCTTCCACTTCTCATCCCCCAAAACCTCAGCAGTACTATTTCGAAAGAAAGGAAGGCAAAGTACCTGCCACCTTATTTTATATGGTTCATCCATTCTTGCTACACCGCAGGTCAGATTTCTGGGCCTCATTTTGGATAACCACGTAATATACCCACCGTACATTAAACACACAAAAACGACTTGTCATCATGCTCTTGCACTATTGCGTCACTTAACCTCAACATCACTCTAGCCCGATTGAAGTTGGACTAATGCTGCGTAGTATATGGTCAGGCCTAGCAACTCTACTACACCTGTTAAATAGACCCATTCAAAACGAGGTGATCTGTATACCGCCGCGGGAGCCTTCTTATCCTCTTCCCTGGTAAGCCTCGAAGTTGAGACCGATGCAATGCCGCTCTCCCTGCGAAGGAAATATATGTGCACAAGCTTCTTTCTCTTTCAAATTCCAATACCGTGTGCACTGATATCGACTATGCGAAAGGTACTTCAAAATCCTTCTTGGTGGGGTTATTTATTGAGAGGGGGTATATTGTTTGATAGGAAAACTTGTGGGTGAATGTTTGGTTTTCTTTTGTCTGAGGTGAGTAAGGTAATAGAGGATTTTTGAGGTGATGCAGTCATTCTGTTTGTGTTAGCCACTGTTCTATTTGGTTTACATTGTTGTAGTTCTCTGCTTGATGTATTGTGATTGGTAGATCATCTGCATAGCTATTAATTTTTATAGTAGGGGATATTTTAGATCATGCATAAAAAAGATAGAGTATTGGTAAAAGGATAGCTCCCTGGGGGAGTCGATTATATAATTTGTATGTACGGGAGGAGTGCCGTCCTTCTATGACTTCTAGCTGTACTGCTGGATAGAAAATTTGCTATTATTTTTTTTGTCTTTGATGGTTATACCTGTGTTCAGTACTTTGT
>JABUQX010094879.1:40000-55690 GCA_015478945.1 Trachelipus rathkii
CTTGCTCTGCAACAGAGTAGACAGAAATTGACAGCTCCTTATAACTTGTACCTTTATTATATTTTCCAATCTGTTTTACACTTTGAAAGTCATTAATTGATACGGTGATATTTTATTTAAGCATCATCATATAATTGAGACCTATTAGTATCTTCAATAATCCAAAGTAGTAACCTCTCTCTCTTCATAAACTAGAACAGGCCTACCAGTACCAAAGTTAGATTTCGCTTCATTGGTACCAGAGACCATAGTTAAGAAAACGGACTGAGGACTCTTGAAAGAAAAGGGAGAACAGTAGAAAAAAAATCTTGTCCTAGTTTTTTCGAGGGAAATGAAGAAGAATGTTTTGAGAATAAGGACAAGGCAGAGGTTTCGCTGTATTTGGAAGGTGTAAGGATTTAGAGTTGAAAATCAGATTAAGTGTTAAGTTATATGAGAGCGCTAGAAAAACGTTTTGGATCGGGAAAAGTTACAGAAAGGATCAAAAGGTGGTAAGGTTTTGTGATATAAAAAGGAAGTCTGGGAGGACATGGAATAAGCACAAAAGGGTTATATTGGAATGGGAGAAATCTGGTGGAGAAAATAACTTATGAGATAATGATTTATTTATTAGGAAGAATGGACTAAAGGGAAAATCAGTGACAGATGATAATGCTGACGGCCATATTGGACAAAGATTAGTGCATTATATAATTATAATATATATATTATATAATACCATATATAATATATAATAATATTATTTATTAAATATATATATAATTATAACTTTATATTATTATTATATATATTAATATTAATATATATATATTAAATATAGTTATTTTTAATTAATATATTATATTTCTTATATATATATACTTATAATATATATATATATATATATTATTATATTAATAACATATTATATATATTATATATATTTTATTATTAATATAATTATATATATATTAAAATATATATATATATATTTATTTATATTATAATATATAATATTTATATAATATTATTTACTACATATTAATTATCTGTGATTATGTCATATCTTATATATAATATCTTATATATATAGTATATAATAAACTTATTTATAAATTTATATATATGTTATATTAGTATTATATTATTTAATATTTTATAGGGTTACATCCACTTAAAAATAGGCTATAGTTAGTATAGCGTTGCCCTACTTCTGCCATATCACATATACCTTTATGAAAAGCCTGACTACACTTAAGATTATATATTAATTTATAATATATAATATAAATATTATATATATATATTAGTATATTATATATCTATATATTAATTATTAAATATATATATAAATATATATTATATTATATATATTATTATTATCTATATATATTATGTATATATAATAATATATATTAATATATTATATATAAAGATTAATATTATTATATTTAATATATTATTATATATTATAAATATATATATATATAAATATATATAACTATATATTATATAATATTATATTATAAATTATAAATAATATCAATTGATTATTATAAGCGTTATAATTTAAATTTATATATTATTTTATTATTATATTTTATGTTAATCATTGGTTTATGAAAAATATCTCACCTACATTATTATGCTTTTTTTTTTTGCTTTTTAAAGATTTGAATTCCAATTTCTCTTAAAATAATATTCTCAACAATATAATCAAAAAATCAATATATTATCGAAAAATCAACTAACAGGGTATTTTACCTTTGAATGATCAGATTGAAGTCCTTAGAAATAGTTTTAATAATATCGAAAAATTTATCAACAGCTGTAGTTTAATTTTATTTTACCTGCGATGAAAAGTAATGTTTTTTGATTCTGAGGATAAAATTTCACGTTTTAAATAACGGGAGAATTAGGGAAGCGACTTAGGACATTATACCATACACAGGCAAATAAGACAACAAACAGGAGAGGGTACTTAGTGTACTTAGCAAATAAATTTTTATACTATAAAGCTTTTTGGACATGTAAACAAATAAACAAAACATCGAATAAAGAGGCAAACAGAAAATATACTGAACAAATTAATATAAAAGATATAAGATTAAGAACTTACGACACGTACTGATATATATAAAAAAACTATTTATTTAAATAAAAAAAATATAATAAAATATTCTTATACACTAGATTCCAAAAATATTATTTAATATAATTTATTAACAGAATTGACATACTGCTGACTAAATATTATATTAATTAGAATTAACAATTAAATTTCTTCGCTTAACAACATGATATAATGCAATTACTTGTTCACCTTTATTTTCTTGGTCAAACCTCGAACAATCAACCTAAATATAAAAGAGACTCATCTAACCTATAACCTCTATACATAACCAATAAATATTTTATAAATTTATAACAAAATATGTATATTAAACTATACCTGAATAATTACAAGAGAAAGGTATACATAACATCAAATACTCCAACTGAAATATTATAATATAAAAATGGCAAATGGAATAATGAAATAATAACACGCGCGTTTAGGATATTATATAATCTAATCCCAATCTTGAGTGATATATTCCTATATAAATTATACATGAGATTTATATAAGAATATAAATAAACGATCTAATATAAAAAAAAAATATACAACTATTAATAAATTTAAATAATAAAATTAAATAAATACTTTAAACCCTGAGAAAGTTATAAAGATTGGAGGTAATTGGAGTAATTCCGAGATACCACGTTAAAAACATCACAAACCCTAACTGACCGAGAACGTAAAAACCCAACATTACACCCTGAACCTTTTTGGATCATTGACCTTTTATTTTTGACCGTTAACCTACTCTTATCACCTTATATTTAAGGCGGCTGTACCAGGGAGTGGTTTTTTGGGAAGGGGGAACCTCCAATTGTAATCTATCCTAGCCAATTGAGCGTTGAGACATCTTAATTTACAGTTCTCTCATTTTATGGGTCTTTAACCTCAATTATTTGGGTCCTTTTTGGGACACTTAATTGGGGTTTTGTGAGGGACCTTGACTTTGGTTAGGGTTTAGCCTTTACTATTTTTTATTTGGAAAACTAAAAATACATAAAAATTGCTTACGCATCAATTAAAATTTTTTTATGGGACCGCAACCAACCCTACCGCTCAATCTCTCTAAATGGGGGTATCAATTAATAAGTTTATGGCACACAAATGAAACGTTTAGTATTTTTTCGGGCACGGCGCCTTAATGTATATTTGAGAAATCTTGTTGTAAGGAGAAACGGTGCTTCCTTGAGAATCAATTTAGCCTCAGAAATACAAATAGTAATATTTTACCTCAGCTTAGGCAACGGCCATCAGCTTACTATTTTTGGCAAACCCTATTTTTTTTGCGCAACAGAAACGGCTAAAAATTAATTATTTTTTCAGGAGCAACCCTGGACATATATTTTCGTGTCAGAACTCTGTTATACGAATTGCTATACATACCTTTTTGCACAGATAGTGATTCGGGAGAAGGTGTTTGCGAGCGCCAAAAACGGTTTTGCGTTTAAAAACAACAGCGTGTGTAACGTGTTGTTGCCTTAAGAGCCTGGCTATATTCTTATACCGAACAGTTCCAGCCTGCATTCTTTTTCCCCGCTTTATATTGTTTTGGTTCTTATTGGTTTTTTCAGAACCATGGGTCAATTTGGAGCAGCCTAGAATTTTCATGGACGGCACCCTTTTAGGGGCTTAGCCCTATTTATTGGAATAATTCAATTCGGATCACCAATTAGAGTCCTTTATTGGCACATGTGAAATCCATACAACCTAGGGGCGAATTATCACATCACACATCACACACATAGACTACACACACACACACCCACACACACACACACCTACAGGCACACATTTTTTTAAATGAAAAATTGGGATAAGATTCCCCACACCACACACAAGCCAGCAAACGTGGACCTAACGACCTACACTAAAAGCCTGACAATCCAACGACTGCTAAAAATCCTGCCACCGCTAAATAGTACTACAGCCTACACCTGCATTGTCGCAGCTGCATCAGTGGAAAGAGTTTACCCTATTAAACATCCTTAAGAGAAATCTTAGTCCTACATCTAATACAATAGCCATCTTGACACGCTCTACTGTTAACGTTCAAGCGAGACCTAGCTCCTAATCACCTGTGACACCTAACGCCATCCCCCAGCCTTCACAATAGCGCTACAACCTACATATACACCCTAACTCCACCCAGAGCCATCATCCTAGCGCTACACTATACCTTCTATAGCCTACCATTCTGTGTCTTTTCCACAAACCACCTTTGCATGGAGCTATTACAATATCAATTTATATTTAATAAATGTTATCTTTCGGCATATATTAATAAGACATAGCGATTGATGACGTCATCGTTATAGCGGTTCATGGCTTTGATGTGCCTATACTTGATGGTACAGATTTGGTGGTCTCCCCAACCACCGTAAGGAGTATCTAGTGAAGTGAAATTCTAACCTTAGATAAGTAATCTATTTGAGTAAATTAAGAAGATTTGATCTAGTCTAGGTAAGATGTGCCATGTGCCATTGCCCAATCGAGTGGCCATTAGATGCCAATCCCGAAGTGCCAAGTGAGTGCCATGAGTCACTGCCAAGATAGTGCCACATAAGTGCCAAGTGAGTGCGCACATAGTGCCACTGAGCCTGCGACTTCTTTTTTCACCAGTTCTTATTTCTAGCCGTCTACTCCCTGAGCTAGAATAGCCCTAATTAAATGGGTATCTACCCAGTTTCCCACTTAGTAGTTAATACAATAAGGTATGAGACGAACGAATGGTGTAATATTACCTAAGTTGCTAGGATGCTTTCCTACTATGAGTTAGTATTTTCTGACACTTATAGCAGAGACAGATATATCTATAAGAGTTTTACACCCAGCTTGTTATTGACAATCGAAAAATACCGAGAGCAAAAAACGTATATGCCAGAGAATCACCAGAGATCCGAACCGCGAGTAAACCAAGCTTAATGTGAGAAACTCTATTCAGAGAGGGAGATCACTGGCGAGCTCGTATTAATATTACTTAATAGATCCACCATTGCGTCGTATACCTGCGATGGTTTGGATTTGTTCTTGGAACAAATTCAAAAAAAAAAAAAGTTTTTGAAAATTTTTTAAAAAATTTCTATTGAGGAGCCTGCAGTCGACAGCACAAAATTCCTAAGTAAAAGAATGCAATTCGTCTATGGCCTGACGACCTGCAATTACTAAGCCCTGTTACACAACTCTCTGATGTCATCAGATGGGTAGAAAAAAAATATGTATCAATTTTTCAACTTTTGCGAAACTGCAACAGCAGAATAAGGCGGGTCGCCAATTGGACAGCTGAGCACAAGAGAGAGAGAAATTCAAGTGTACGCAATAATTATTAAATTCGATCATGACTGTAACCCTATATATATACGAGAGCCTAATAGTATACCTATATATATAGCTAGTGCGTTATCCGAGCATACCGCAGACATGAGCAAAATATCTCACTGAGCGTATTGAAACGAAAATATAATGATAATCAATGTAATAACTATTCAATATATATATATATATATCATAAGAAAATTTACTTTTTATTACGAGCTCAAAATTACCGTTTGCTCTTATTATCAATTATTTTAACATAATAATGTATCATAGTAAATTTTTAATTTAAAATATAAAATTCAATTATATATATACTTATATATACATATCCTTAATAAATATATATATATAGCAAGTTAATATGCAGTATATATATCAATAAGTATAGTGATGATTATACTCATAAATATAACCTATAAAGGATTATAGTATGCTTTTGTAGAGTATTTAAATATACATTTGTTTTAATACACATATAGAGTTATAACCCTCATAATGTTTTACATTAGAGCTTTTAAATCTCCTGTTAATATTCTTTGATACCTGAACATTCAAGATTGTCAACTTATAAAGCTTTTTAACTTTAGTTTTAACTCTATTATACATTTTACAATATAACCTTAAAGCAGTAAAATAATATCATCTATAATATCAAAAAGAGTAGTAATAGTATTAGTTAACCTAGCAACAAGGGAATTAGTATGCTTTTTGTTTTAACTGTTTTACATATAACTGTTTTCATTTAACTATCTCTGCTTTATTGATAATGATCAAGTTCACCACGTATTTTTAATGCATTATAATAACTTTCTGCTTATTAATATTAACTCTATACTGGCTTTATAAACTTTCTACCTATTATACTAGCTTTTAACTTATCTGCTTATAAATACTATGTTATTATAAACTCATATTTTATTTAAACATTATGTTCTTTTATATCATTTTTATATTTTGTTTATACTTTTATTTATTATTTCATATATTTTATAATTTTTTAGTATATATTATATACTATTTTTAATTTTAAATGTAGAATAAAAAAAAGAATTATTTACTGAGAGTTTAATATATATATAATACATTAATTTTTTTATCGAAATATGTAGTAAATTTATATTTATTAAATATAACCATGTACTTTTATGAAAAGTATTTACAGCTTAATCTCTTATCTAATCTACCATTTATTCTATATATATTATTCAATCAATATAATATAATAAACACGAGTAATAGTAGAGGTATGTTGGGAGACATGCCAACATACGATTTTACCGAAGACTATAATACGGCTACATGTCTTGTAGCTGGTTCGACAGGCTGTGGTAACACCTTTCTATTATTAAATATTTAAAGGAAATGGACATTTTTTAGTAAGCAAACCCCTGTAAAAATAAAATGGTGTTATATAACAGATTGGAAATCTCACAGAAATATACAGATGTGATTCAATTTCATGAAGGCATATACCGAATATGAGGAGTTGTACACTTCTAACAATGGACACACAAAATTATTGAGTATTAGAATGATTTTAATGCACAAATTGAATTTGGAAATAGCAAGAAGCGTTCACGTGTTATTCCTTCACCATTAAATATCTCTGTGTTCATAACGCAAGGAATATTTTCAAATCAAGCAAGCATAATGCGAAGTGTTTCTTAAACACACAGTATTTGCTGTTGTTTGGCCAGAGAAGAGACATGAGTCCAATTAATGTATTGGCAACTCAAATGTTTCCCTCAAAAAGGAAAAGAGTTCTAAAAGTAACACTATAATGGGTTACTTCGATCCCTGCACGGTTAAATTTTGGAAAAGTGGTGGTGGAAACTTCAACCCAAAACACGCCACAGAGTTTGCTCCGTACCAAACAATTCTTTCCCCTAATGAGATCTGAAACTGGTATACATACCTGAATAAAAATGAGTAAGCTTAGTTGCAAAGTATTACCTCTTATAAAAATTTAAGCTGAAACCTTCTGAAAAACGAAAACTAATTAGTGAGGATGAGAAATTCATGCAGTGTGTATGTGAAGCCTGTTTAAATCTTATAAAAGGAAATGTCTTAAAAAAACCTTCTTCTTCTTCTAACGATAAATTATAGAAACATAAATTAAAACTCTCAGAGTTAAACCATAAAAAATCTGAAAAATAAAAAGGAAGATATAGCAAGAGAGGAGGAGGGGTCATTCCTACCAATTACATCTTCTCCGTTATAAGCTCCACTGATATCTAAGTGGTTGTCCCCATAATGAAGAAGGTGGCTGTCTTTCCATATAATGAGTATGAAAGAAAATGAAGTATACATAATACAGCACTGTACAGAATTCATTCCTCAGATTTCATCATTCACACACCTCAATATGGCCTATTTATTGCCCAACAAAGACCTGGCGCACATTCCACAATCAACAAGTTTCAATCATTCAGCTACCCTCCGATACTACGCAGATATTACATCCGCAATGCAATTGACATTACATACCTCTTTCACATCAAAGCAACCAAGCGTGGCAGCAAACCAAAACCAGAATCTTATATTGTGAACAAGATTCATTAGCTTTTTCAGCAACCTCTACACTCATAGCTTATAATGATCATAAAGTTGAACCAGATCTAACCTAAATTACGAGAAAAAGAAGTGGTACAGAATATTATCAGACATTAACTCCATGAAGAAACCGTCTCTTATACCAAGATGCATAAACAAAAATGAGAATTGATAGAATCTTAAAGACATGCACCACATCCACCCTAACGTATCCCGCTAGCCGAAAATGTAGATATTCCTAATGAAGTAAAAACTTGAAGTGAAAAATGAAGATAATTTAAAAATATCCTAGATCATGAGGCTTACCCTATTGAGTGCGTAAATCAGGAAATACGCTATATATTATTTTAGAAAGACACCATTAACTTTGAATGAATCAGGGCAGATCATAATTAATGATGATGAAATAGTTAATCAATAAAGTATTGTGGATTTGATAGCTGAATCCTCTCTCCACGTAACTGGAAAGAAAGGCCCTGTAAGGAATGGAATGAATATCAACACAAGAACTTCCAGACTATTAATTTTCCCAGAATTTAAATTTTCTTCTTCTTCTCTCACGATCAGAAAAATTCTTTTAATAACATATTCCCGTTACGCCAAGACCTGTAATTCAAGTCCATCAGGCACTTCTTACGCATCAGATAAAATTAAACGTGTTTACCAGAAGGACGAAAAACAAGAAAAAAAACACCACATAATAGGCATAGTTGGATTAAATCGTAAATTATGTATTATCACATATTTATTTTAGTTTGTAATGTTTACTCCTTTAATAATTTTATTTTTATCCCCCTTTTCTCCTTTTTTATCCCTTTTAATCTTATTTTTCATCACATTTTTTATTATTTTATATATATAATATATATTATAAGGCCGCTTTTACCGTGTGTCAGTAGACCAACTGGAGGCGAAGAGAGTAGTTTTTGATTTAAGTATTACTTCAATTGAGGGGCAATGTTTTGGGGGCTTCACTAGGTTTGCTTTAAGGTATCCTAATACTATTGAGGAAAAAAGAGGTTTAAAAAGCATAATTTGGAGGAGTGAAGAGGCATTTTATCTACATAACCCTGTAAGAAAAAAATTTCCTACCGGAAGAAAACCATATCTCCGCAGCTCGATAGCATATGGCATGGCAGTTGGATTTATCGGAAATGATTAAATCAGGCAGAGCTTCTTATGGAATAACTCAATTGGTTAATAACTGATCTTTTTACAAAATTGATTTGAGATGAAACTTGTCAATTATGAGGCAATTTATTACAAGATAAAGATATTGAGGCTAAGTTGGCCACTGGAGTACTGAAATATAGAGGATGAGAGGAGAAAACACCCTAAATATTCTGGGACAGATTTCAGGAATGGATTCAAGGGTCGAAGAGTTTCAGGAGCTGAACTTGGGGAGTAATGGTATAGCTATTACAATACATTTTCCGTACCAAAATTAAAATAGTTTGAAAAAAAGAGTCCAACGTACTATTAACCAAGAACGCATGCATAGGTACTTTACTAAAAGAATACTTTAAAATATATTGATATACTGGACGATTCTAGCTTATTCTTATACACACGATCTTACATGAACTCATAAGTACAACACCTTTAGTAAAAAATGTCAAAAACTAGGAGGGCTTATAGTGCATATGGGTGAAAAAGAAAACAAATAAAGATAAATTCGGAAATAAAGGTAAACGATTATGTAAGAGTATCTCGAACAGAGGAAAAAGGGTTAGAAAAGGATATGAATCCGGTTGGACTACGGAATTTTAAAAGTTCACAATAATCCGACCCTTCCGGCCGTGATAGTTAAAAGCTATTTATCTGAAAGATTTAAAAAATGTGAAGATAAAAGGGCAGGATTTTAATAAAACCAATGAATACAAAAGTAAAAGGTTCAAATTCTAAAATTCCAACGAATATTATCAAATTGAAAAAAATATTAGCTACGAGAGGGGGGAAATAAGCAGTATCTGGTGAATGGGTAGGCTACCCTGCTAAGTTTAATAACTTTATATAAAAGCAAGTGAAGTTAAAGAATCATTAATCAGTTGTCATTAAAAAACCATGGAGATTGTAGATCACTTTTATTTAACTCGCCGTCTTCAGCCTCCTTGGATTTTCATCCTGATAATAAACTCTCGGATTTTACAACTGTGGTAATGATCCAATACAACTTGAAAGAGAGGCCTACGAAGTAGGTTTATGTGAAATGATATTAAAAACGGATAGAAAATTTTTCTCACAATCTATTCTGGATGGTTGGTGTACAGAAGTGTAGAATGTGTTGAACACTATTTACAAGTGAAAGAACTCGTGATCCTGCTAGGTCAGGATGGCACGAAAAGAAATACTTCTTTGAATAATTTACTTTTTGCGAAGGTCATATTTTAAGTCAGTGCCTGCTATTTTCAGTCATTTAAACGAAACGTTCTCTTTGATAGAAGTATTATGTGTAAGGATCCTGATATACCAACTGAATGCGTACGATATGAAGATAAAGTAACCTAATATCTATATCTTTAGATCAAAATGTTAAGTGTAAACCTGCGAGAAAAACCGTGATATGTTTTTTCCTCAAGACGTTCCACCATGGCAGCGTAAAAACATACTTCGTAAACGGTATGGGAGCTGGAATATCTTCATAGATTCCCTACTCATCGTTGAAGAAGAGTTATACTATCGGGAGAATAAACCCTTGACTTGGGCATGGAACAAAAAGACGACGGACCGTGTACCCTGCATTATACAATGTACCCATCCGAGGATGCTCAACCAACCCAGGTATGGCTTAATGTATATACAATATAAATTGATCATGCCCAAATATCTTACCTTACTTACTTTTTGGTAATTTATTGTTTATTAAAATCCTTCCGCGCCTTGCTTTATCTTTTCAGACGCATTTAATCTTTCAGATAAATATGCTTTAACAAACTATCACGCCGAGTGGTCGGATATTGTGAACTTTAAAAATTCCGTAGTCCAACCGGATTCATATCTTTTTCTAAAAAACCTTTCTCTTCTGTCGAGCATACTCTTACATATCGTTTACCTTTAATTCCAGAATATCTTTTATTTTGGTTTTCTTTTTACCCCATATGCACTTAGCCTTAGCTTTTACATTTCTAAACGTTTGTCTTTATAGTTCTATGGTAAGATCTGTTATAAAAATAAGCTAGATTATTCTTTATTAATCAATATATTTAAAAAAAAAAGTTTATTCATTTTTTTTTAAGTAAAAGTTAAGTATGTTTTTTAGTGTAGTTGGAACTCTTTTCAAGCTATTGGCCGCTTTGTTTACGGAAAAATGTATTGTAATAGCTTATAACCATAATCCCAAGTCAGCTCCTGAACTCTCGACCCTTGAATCCATTACCTGAATCTGTCAGAATGTATTTAGGGTGTTTCTCCTAATCATCCTCTATAATTTCAAAGTTACTGCAGTGGCAACTGAAGTCTGATTCTTTTATCTTTTATCGGCCTCAACCACAAGTATCTAGAGTATACGGTCAAATTGTAAGTATATATTGAAAACTTCATTATAGCTATCTGTTTTTAATCATTTCCGATAAATTTAACTGCCATATGCTATCGAGCTGCGGAGATATGGTTTTTCGTTACGTTGTGGAAATTTTTTTTCTTCCATTTATGTAGAGTAATGCCTCTTCACCCACCTGTCCAAATATGTGCTTTTAAAAAACCTCTTTTTTTCTCATATTAGGATAACCTTAAAGCAAACCTAGTTTGAGCCCCACCCGACCAAAACTATTTGGCTCCTTCAGAATTGAAGTATACTTATTCAATCTCCTCCTTCGCCTCCAAAGTTGTCCCTACTGACAACATCGTGTAAGCGGCTTAATATATTTATATATATATATATATATATATATATAAATAATAACAAATGGATGATAATAGGAGTATCGCGGTCGAAAGGCATTAAAGAAGAGAAAAAGATTAAAATAACATTTTAATAATAATACAAACATTACAACTAAATAAATATGTGATAATACATAATTACGATTTAAAAATCCCAAACTATGCTATTATAAGGTTGTTTTCCTTGTTCGTCCTCTGGGTACCGTTTAAAAATTTATTCTGATTGCGTAAAGAAGTGCCGTGAGATGGACTTGAAATCAGGCAGGTCTTGGCGGTAAACGGGGAATATTATCACTAAGTCTGCTAAAAATCGCGGTTGTATTTTAAAGATTAAACTTTCTGGGGGAAAAATTTAATAGTCTGAAGTTCTAGTTTGATATCATTCCATCCTTTCCTTGCAGGACAGATCGTAATTGATGAAATAGTTAAAGGAATCAAAATTGTGGATTTGATAGGCTTGATCTCTCACGTAACTGGAAGAAAGCCCCTGTAAAAGGATGGAATGATATCAAACACTTCAGACTATTAATTTTACCAGAAGTTTAATCTTAAATTCACCAACGCGATTAGCAGACTTAGATAATATTCTCGATAAGACGCCAAGACCTGATTCAAGTCCATCAGGCACTTCTTACGCCATCAAGTATAATTTTAAAATACGTGTTACCAGAGGACGACAGAACAACACCTTATAATAGGATAGTTGGATTAAATCGTAAATTATGTATTATCACATATTTATTTAGTTGTTAATGTTTGTGGTATATAAATGTTATTTTTAAAAAAAATCTTTTTCTCTTCTTTTCCCTCTCTCGTTTAAATCAACATTTTTATTATTTATATATATATATATATATATATATATAATATATAAGTCAAGCCCGTTACCCCCCCACACGTGTGTCAGTAGCAAACATGGACGGCGAAGGAGGAGTTGATAAGTTTACTTCAATCTGAGGGAGCCAAATTGTTTTGGGGGTTTCACTAGGTTTGCTTTAAGGTATCCTAATATTGGGAAAAAAGAGTTAAAAGCATATTTGGAGGGTGAAGAGGCATTTACTCTACATAAACCTGTAAGAAAAAATTTCCTACACGGAAAACCATATCTCCGCAGCTCGATAGCATATGGCAGTTAGTTTTATCGGAAATGATTAAATACAGCTCTTATAATGAAGGTTTTCAATATATACTTTTTTAATTGACGTATATCTAGATTACTTGTGGTTGGGCCGATAAAGATAAAGATCACTACGTTGCATTGCATGTCGCCTTGAAAATTATAGAAGGATGAGAGGAGAACACGCTAAATCATTCTGGACAGAATTCAGGAATGGAATTCAAGGGTCGAAGAGTTTCAGGAGCTGACTGGGAGTATAGGGTATAAGCTATTACAATACATTTTCGCGTAAACAAAGCGGCAATATTTGAAAGAGTCCAACGTTACTATTAAAGAACGCATGCATAGGTACTTTACTAAAATGAATACTTTTAAAATATATTGGATATACTGGAAGACTTGGCTTATTCTTATACAGATCTTACCATAGAACTATAAAGACTACACCTTTATGAAATGTCAAACTAGAGGGCTTATAGTGCATATGGTGAAAAAGAAAACTAAAATAAAAGATAATTCGGGAATAAAGGTAAACCGATTATGTAAGAGTATCTCGAACAGAAGAAAGGTTTAGAAAAGGGTATGAATCCGGTTGGACTACGGAAGTTTTAAAAGTTCACAATATCCGGACATTCCGACGTGATAGTTTAAAGCTATATTTTCTGAAAGATTTAAATGGTGAATAAAAAGATAACGGCGGATTTTATACTACACTTAATAAAGGAGCTTTAGTATTACCTAGATATTGATGATCAATTATATTTGTATACACGTAAGCCATACCTGGGTGGTTGAGCATCTCGGATGGGTGCATGTATAATGCAAGGCAGTACTCGGTCTGCGTCGTCTTTTTGTTCATGCCAAGTCAAGGGTTTATTCTCACAGATAGTATACTCTTTACATAGTAGGATATCATGAAGTAATATCGCTCACCATACCGTTACGAATATGTTTTACGCTGCATGTGAACGTCTGATGAAAAAACATATCACGGTCTCGCAGGTTTACACTTACCTTAGCTGCTTAATATATTGATTACAGTAGTTTAAGATATACGAATTTCAGTTTTTATATCAGATCCTTACACATAATACTCATATCAAAGAGACTCGTTTAAATGACTGAAAATAGCAGGCACTGACTTAAAATATGACTTCGCAAAGTAAATTCTTTCAAAGAAGTTTATTCTTTTGTGGCCATCCTAAGACCTAGGCAGATCACGAGTATCTTTCACTTGTAATATAGTTTCAACACATTCTACAATTCTGTACACCACCATCCAGAATAGATTGTGAGGTAAATTTTCTATGTCCGTATTTAATATCATTTCACATAATCCTACTTCGTATGCCTCTCTTTCAAGTTGTATAGGATTCATTAACACAGTTTTAAAATCCGAGAGTTTATTATCAGGATGTAAATCCAAGGAAGCTGAAGACGGCAGAGTTAAATTAAAGTGATCTTACACTCTCCCACTGACTTATAATGAACAAACTGACTTAATTGATTCTTAACTTCAAATTGCTTTTATATAAAGTATTAAACTATAGCAGGATATCCTCCATTTCACAGAAGATACCTGCTTATTTTTCCTTTTTCATCTCGTAGCTAATATTTTTTCAAATTTTATATTCGTGAGTTACAGGATTTGAACCTTAATTTTTGTATTTCTTGTTTATAAAATCCGCCTTTTATGCTTTTCCACCATTAAATCTTTCAAGATAATATAATCAAAGCCGATCACGCCGAAGTGGTCGGATATTGTGAACTTTAAAAAAACTTTCCGTAGTCCAACGCGATTCATATCCCTTTTTCTAAACTTTCTTCTGTGTCGCAGATACTCCTACATAATCGTTTCCTTTATTCCCGAATTATCTTTTATTTTGTTTTCTTTTTCACCCCATATGCACTATAAGCCCTCTAGTTTTTGACATTTCTAAAAAGGCGTTGTCTTTATAGTGCTATGGTAAGATCTGTTATAAGAATAAGCTAGATCGTCCAGTAATTCAATATATTTAAAAGTATTCATTTTAGTAAAGTACCTATGCATGCGTTCTTTAAATGATTTGGACTCTTTTCAACTATTGCCGCTTTGTTTACGGAAAATGTATTGTAAATAGCTTATACCATATCCCAAGTCAGCTCTTTGAAACATCTGACACTTGAATTCATTCCTGATACTGTCCAGAATGATTTAAGGTGTTCTGCTCCATTCTCTATAATTTCAAGTACTGCAGTGGCAACTGTAGCTGATCTTTTATGCTTTTATGCGGCCTCAACCCAACGTATCTAGAGTTAACGTCAATTGTAAAAAAGTATATATGAAAACCTTTATAGAGCTGTATTTAATATTTCCGATAATCTAACTGCCATATGCTATCGAGCTGCGGAAATATGGTTTTCCCGTGTAGGAAAATCTTTTTTTCTTACAGGTTATGTAGATAAATGCCTTTCGCCCTCTAAAAATGCTTTTAACTCTTTTTTCTCTATATTATTAGAATACCTTAAAGCAAACCTAGTGAAGCCCCAAAATAACTATTTGGCTCCCTCAGATTGAAGTAAAACTTATCAACTACCTCCTTCGCCTCCATTTTGTCTACTGACACACGTGTAAGTGCTTATATATATATTATATATTTCAATACATATATATATATATTAGGTCACAAAGGATAAAGAAAGAGAAAAAGATTAAAATACATTTATTTATACACAAAATTCA
>JABUQX010094880.1:0-27500 GCA_015478945.1 Trachelipus rathkii
AGGATACTCAAATGTCTTAAGAAAATTCTATATTAGAGCAGTGTTGATCAGACATAAAAGGTAAGATGGTTAGGTATTCGTGTTGGATAAATACACTCCAATCACTCAGACTAAATATTTAAGGCACCATCAAGTATTATCAGGAAGGTGAAATTTTCAGAAGTATACGGCAGCTAGTGTAGTTCAGCCTCTTGACACGACTCTGATGCATTACGGGCAACTTGATGCTGACAGGCGACTGTGGATAATAAATGAGGACCTTTAAAAAAGCGAGGAAACAAAGAAAGAATGATACATATCATTCAGGTATGTAAAGGAGGTAAGACGATTAAGGCCCGTCGAAAATAATCGAAGCAAGATTCTGTGCCGATAAAATCATAATTGATGAATCTGAGACAATGTCGCGTTAGGAATGTTCTAAACTACTTTTTACTAACCGATATAAGAAGATTATGAGATATTGTTTCAGGCACTGGAAATATCTGTATGATACGTATTAGTAGGGCTTCCAGAAGGGGTACTATAAAATCCGCAGGAAAGTAGGCTGGTATTTTTTGTAGTGTCTTATCCGCATGCCAGTTATATGGTCTTCTGGGATATTTGAGATTGAAATTTATGGCCGACTGCTATGTAGGAAAATTATTGAGAATCCCCGAGGCAGAAGTGAGAACTTGGGTATTCCTTACTATAAGCTGAACCGAAAGATGGACCAAAATGTATCGTTTAAGATTAGACTCATACATTATGTTTATATAGGAGAATTGCACTAAGGCAGGAGCATGCTTTCCACAATTGAAAGATAACAATTTAGGTCGCTGCCTTATATAGAATACAACTACGGATCTCTTATTAGTTTTGGTAACAGGAAACTGTCTCGAGGGAGTTACAGAAACCATTTGAACCTAGTATTTGCTTGACGAAATGGGATGTTTTGGACATTCACATTAAATTGGAATCACGGCATCTTCTAAACCAACACAAATATTTTTGATAGTTGTGTCACAGCATTAGCTAGTCTAGTAAAGCAAGATAGTCTAGTTCTGCTCATGGAAAATCAGCCATTACTAATCTTAGTTGTTAAGAGTGTCATCTGGGCGAGTATGTGGGAGTGGGTATGATTCGGCTGGTTTTTACTAAGTCACTCCTGGGTAATGATTAAACTTGAGTGGAGAAACAAAAATGACGATTCTCGGATTGGGAGATAAGGTCATATGGAGTCATTTCACGATGAAGTGTCTACAAGGAGTGTTCATAAAACTCAGATAATAAAAATAAATGGGATATCAGACATATCGGACCTTGAATTAGAAGTATGATCAATGTAGGATGGTATTCCTGTCTGTTTATATGTGTATAATAAATCGTAAAGTATGAGTGGTGATAATTAAGATTAACTAAATATCATAACTTATAATACGAAATATGATATTACAAGGTAAGGGAAAAGTTGTCAGGTTGAATATATAAGGAATTATAGAAGTAAGAGGTTTAAGAGAAACATAAATACAATTTCTAAAGAACCGTAGTTTTTTTCTTTAAATAGAATTATTATATAGCTATATTAGAAAGATCTTTTAAATGAAAACAGACGCTGATTTATTAAATAAGGATGAAGATAATACGGCCTAGTTTAGTGTGCTGTCAATCTAATGATTTATAAAATAGATTAGATGCGCCAGATTTTGGTATAGTAATTCACTGAAATCATAGGCAAGTAGGAGCAAGGATCCTAACTAAAACTTGATGGGACAGGCCTCTAATATAGTTTATGAGTTAAGAAACGCTTATAAACCTATAAGAGGATCCAGAGGAGTGGGTGCTACGAGAATACAGCTCTCATGACTATTGTCACGACATAAAAATATGGTGAGTCAAGGTGTAATTTTCACCAAAAGTATGGAAGTATATAAGATTTGTAATTAAACAGCAACACTTTATCCCGACAGTATGGGCAAGACATATTCGCACATAGCACTTCGCGAAGCACCGATGAGCTCGCACTGTTTAGCTGTGTGTTCTAGGCTTTAGGTGGTGAATAACCACTGAGCACTCTCGCACATCGGGTTCAGTCACCACTAAGAGGACAATCAGCACCAAGTGTCTGAATGCGCTGGATGAAATTGAGAAGCATTTGATAGTATCGATATTTGTTCACCACCTGAGATTTGGGACTTGAAATATTGGCGCTGATACCTGCTATTTTATACGCATTTCTTATGAGACTATGTGCAAATAATGAGTACAAGTGTGTTTTAAACAGATTATTAGAGTGTGGAATTACCACAATCAAGTATGCTGCAGTTAATGTAGGAGTACGTACTACTCTAAAGCAAATGGTATAAAAAGCAACATAGATATATATATCCAGTCTGATGCCACTGTCCCTCTATAATAAGACCGTCCTTCATGGGGGCAGTGAAGAGCGCACAAACGTAACGTTTGCAGTAGTTTCATGAAGAACAAGCGCTAGAGCAAGAGACCTAAAGATGGAGTATGCAAGTAGATTCTATAAGCCAGGGGTATGGGTTAATGTAGGAATATAATGATAGTAATATAAAGGACAACAGCACTCAGCTAATATGGAATATGCAACAGACCGAGAAAAATTAGTACTCAAACTCAAAACCACAGGAGCAATGTGTTTGCTCAACGAGATCTCTATGGAATGCGAAGAAATTGGAATACAAGACATCAAACTGAGCTCCTGAGCGCTGTCGTGGAGCGTTAAAGCGTCAAAGGAAAGATCTATAATATTATCGAGCTCAGAATCGGTGTCTCTAGAAAGAAACTAGGTGAGGATGATTGAGGGCATTCACGGGTTTCAAAGTAACTGCTGGTGGAACAGATGACATAGGTAGAATGTTGGGCTCCAAAGGTAAATATGAAAGAGTTGCGACTAGGCTGCATTCACTAAAGTAAGGGAGACCCCAGATTACCTCAGGCAGTAGATTGTGAAAATGAAAGGCGAAGCACACTTCACCTCACAATGAATATGTTTCCGGCTCGAATGTGCTACCATGATGACAATAGATGAAGCACAGATTGCCAGTAGGTATCAGATAGTATGGCCTTCAGAAAGAGTCAGGAAGAACAGAAAGGGGGACAGACCAAAGGAAACATGTGGGACTTTTAACCAGTTGAGCCATTGGGTAAAAGCAGTAAGAAAGGAAGATAGCAGGGACTCAAACGACTAGTAGTGATTATAAGAAGCAGGCTAAGGAGACACACAAAAGGTAGAATCTATGCCATCTCCAGTAAAGCACTAAGTGTATTACTTATGGATTTGAGATGTCGATTCGACTCCAGGACTGCACTTAATGATACTGAAGAATAATCGACTTTCACCAAGGGGTATTAGAAAGGGAGTATTAATAGAGTAATTCAAAATGGACGATGTAAGACATGAACAATTGGTTAGTAATAGATAAATTTAGCAGCACTACGAATGAAGAGGAAGGAGGTATACTTATAGGTATAGTATACACAGCCATGGTAATGATGAGGATAGTGCAGGTAAAATAAATATTGTCAAAATGATTATTTAAATATCCTTTTTATTTATTTCAGATCTTATATTATCATATTTTGAGAATTAAGGGATGTTCAGGTAGCAGGACAGCATGAACCAAATGCATGTATTGGTCGTGATAGATCGGAAGGCAAGGAAGCACACAGGATTCGGAGATTGAACATCGGGCCCAGATGCACAGGACGGTTCAGAGGGTCAGGCGCCAGATTCCGAGTGTACAGGAAAGGTATTGGAGTATGAAGGAGGGGCTTGAGGAGGGAGAAGATATATAGAGCTTAAGGTATTGGCTCTTGTTTATATTATACGTTGAACCGTTTGTTTTTTTTATTTTGTGTGGTTATGGGTAGTTTTTCCCTCTTTAAAGATTGGTTTCCACTCTTAAGGGTGATAGTGTCATGAGTCTGGTGACTCTGCATCTATTTTGATAACCTTCTAAGTATTTACTCAAGGCTGAAACTGTGATCACGTTAAGAAAAATAATCATTGTTTTCTTAAAAGAAGTTGTGGTTAACAGTAATATCTGTAGTTTTGTAGAGGATCATACTATGCAATGTGGAGAATTACAACTTTATAAGGATTGGTTTTCAAGGGGCTGTTATTTCAGTTGTTCGCAAGGATCCTAGTTAGAGCTGTAAATTCCAGTTTTCTAAGGACAGAGTATTGTATTCTCTAAATTAAATTGGCTCATGGTGTTACTATATAAGGCGCTTGTGTTGTAGATAGGAGAAGTAAATTCTGACTATAGCCCCTCAACTTTGATTTTGTAGGTACTGATTTGAATTACATAAAATCAATGATGGTTAAAAAGTAGAAGTTTTTATATTAAAGTATACAGATAGATGTAAAGTAACACGATTGTGGATAAATACAGTATACGAGTAGTTACTGTAAGAGGGAGAGATATTGTTAAGAAACAAAGATATATCGAGGATTAAATCTTAACCCTATGTGTTTATGGTAATTTGTATATAAAATGGATCACTCTCTTTTTGTTAAATTACAGATACAGTGTACAATCTGTATTTAATTAGTAAGTTGTACTATTAATAAACCGGTGAATGTTGTTAGTAGGAAGAAAAATTTTAAACCACAGATCTATAAAAAATATATTTGAAAGGAATATCTTCTTATGGTTTTAAAATGAGGAATTAATATATATATAAAATTATTTATATTACGTATTTAATACCGATAGTAATATATTAAATTGATATAGTTTTATAAAATATAATATTATAATAATGTATTTATAATTATTACTAATAGTTATATATATTATATTACAGCATTCTTAAGGTTTATTTTATGATCTTATATTCTTTATCCCACATACTAATTTTTTGTTTAGTGTGTATCGATGATGTGTGTGTGGGAGTGCGTTTGTTATGAGTGTGGGTATTGATCGTACAAATGGTTAAAGGCACATCCTCGGTATAATAGGCTCTTTTAAGAAGATGAGAGGCTCACATTTGAGCAAAGAAGGCGCCACCACAATTTAAATGGTTCAGTACGGACGAAGGTATAGGGTTAAGATATCAGATTAATAATTTATATATTAATTATTATTATTATTTATTTATTATAATAATAGTTATTAATGTCTTATTAGTTATGAAAATTTCTGGATTTAGAATTAGTGATTATGATTTATGATTTATTGATTAATCGATGATCGATTTTGAGTTTTGATTATGTATCTAATGTCTATCGCATGTATGATTAAGATTATATTGGATTCTATGATTAACTATAAATTTTAGATTGAATTAATTAAGAATTTGATTTATTTAATTATTATTAGTATTGAATGATTATAGATTATGATTTATCAAGTATTATGATTAATGATTAGTAGATTTGAGTGTTATGACATTAATGATTATGATTATGATCATTATCATTATGTAATTATGATTAATTGATTATGATTAATGTTAATATGATTATGATTATTTATATTTATATATTATTATTATTAATGATTTATTATATGATATTATTATTAATTATTATTATTATTATTATATATTATTATTATTAGTAGTAGTATCGTTTAATCGTTTTATCTTTAATTATACTATGATAAAAACAACCAATAAATTGATTAAGCGCATATTATATATAATTTGGCTTCATACGCTGGTTGTTCATAGTTGATCGAAATGGCGAATCGAGTGTTAATGGATTTATTTCCAGTTATTTGGGCCTTGATAAATAACTGTGCTGTGCAAGGGGTCCCCGGGGGGGCGGGGGCGGGGGGGGCTTCGGTTCCACTCTTCTTTTTTTGGAAGAAATTACAAATATTGATTAGTTATTATTATTATTCATTAATTATTATCTATTGGATATATTATAAATATATATATTGAGTTATTATTGTTCAGTTCACTATATACTTATATATTAATGTGATTCATGTATCTCGACACTTATTATTATGTATTATGTCATTATCTAAATGTCATCATATTTATGGGATTAGTTATTATATGTATTATCAGTTGATTAGTAGTTATTAATATTATTTAATTAATTCCGATGCGTGACTGAGCCTTATTGGCCAGTTTATTTAGTTCATTGCGTAGTTTAAGTACCTATTAGTGAAGGCATAATCATCGTTGGTTATTTCATAAGTTTCAGGTGAGAACGAGTTTGGCGCGCTGGATGCAGACTCGCGAGCTTGTTGCGATCGGGTCAGTTCAAGAGGTTGTTTGGAGAACGCAATCTTTGGTCTGGGGAGATCTTGCGATCTTGTACGCAGACGCAGAGGGTGTTGTGTCTAACTCATGAGAGGTGTGGCGTCGTTTACTGGGATATGACCTTTTTAGGCTATAGCGCTGCGAATATTATTGATGCGGCATGTGGATTCACTATAAGTTGTGCTCCTACGCCGCGGCAAATTTGTGATGAGGGTCCACGGATTAACTTAGTATAGCCTATTTCTGAAATGTGCTAGAAACAGGCTACGGAATGATTACGAAGGTATCTTGAAGGGGTCACTACAAGGACCGCTCTATGATATAATAGTGTATAAGTTTATGCAAAAGGGAGTAGGATCAGATCTTCCAACAGGATTCACTATACGAGACTCCGGTAAAATTAAACGGCACGTTTATAAAGGAAGTATATTGCTCTATTTTACTTTTAGTAAGATGAACTTTTTGAACCGGTATTTTGTTAACATAAAATAAAACATGTAACCTCCGTTCAAGGGTTTTATTGTCAACTGTAACTATTTGTGTGTAAGATAATTGCGTAATAGCAAAGATTGAACATGTCATAGTTAGGTCTAGTAATAAGTTATATATGTAGAATATGTTTAAAGTTAAAACAGACCAGAGGCGTAGGTTTAGCGAGAAGAATATTGGGGAATTTAATGGAGCATGTGATTATTAATATGATTGTATTAATACCTGTGCGTGTCGAGTAGAAAAACCGAACTTCTGTGTCTTTCAATTGCGCTTTATATTCTTACTTAGTTGTCAGCCGCTGAGTGCAGGAAATTACTACGTGTAATGGAACGTGCGAACTTACTTGACCTTTGGCCAGTCACCTCGTCTCAAAGGATGCTGCACGATAATTTAGTATGTTGAGCAGGTTGCAATTAGCAATGTTATGCGTTATTATATTAATAATTATATAATTATACCTAAATACTTTACGTATAAGTTAATGAGATAATTATCTATATTATAGCAGAATTTGGATAGTAATATATTAATAGTATATAATTACTAAACTAATAATTCGATTTCCTCAAATACACTTAATTTAACCTTATATGTATGGTAGACACCTATACACTTAATATTGAGGGCTAATTTCATAGGGCTCAGGGAGTAAGTGATCTAGATATAGGTATTTAGCATAATAAAAGATTGTGGCTACCTTCTAGTATTTATGGCACATAGTCGGCTAACGTTACTCACTTGGGCAGCTCACTAGTAGCATCTTACAGTTGAGGTACTAACTCTATATTATGAGGCATCACAACTCATATATATTATCTGGTATACATATACTATATACTATATATATATCTTATACTAGTCGACACATTATATATACATTAGAATATTAAGTATTACATTATAATATAGAGTAATAGCTATATACTATTAAATATAGATATATATATACATTCTAACTTAGATATAATCATATACTTTCATAAGTTAAGGAACGAATATTGTGAATCAGTGGTGCAACTAACGAGTGGACCAAATAATATAGCGTATGGGCCTAATAATTGTGTAACCCAATCTAGGTATAATACCATTTCATTGTCTTATATTTGTTTCCTTTTCGTTATGTTATTGCTTGTTCATTTGACGGAGTCTCTTCGCATATATTTTCTAAAATTCAATATTTGTTTGAAAAATAGTTTTTCTACATATATTCGAAATATTTCAAGATTCCATTACGATAAGCAAATAGATAATTATAATACATATTATTGTAATATGTTATTCGCTCTCCTTTTGATTGAAATACCACATATTATGATAATTTATATATACAGTATATATATTAATTGTGAGTACTATATATATTATATATATATTATAGTTCTATACTACTCAAACAGTAGAAGGATTAAATAAAAATATTTACCGTGTGAGTAGGGTTCAAATTTGACCTCACTATCGGTAATACTTTGATTATCAAGCCTTTATTAGTGTTAAGAAGGTTACAAGTTATAGTGACAGAAAAAAGGTAAAGACACTTCAAATATACAGGCTATAGCCCTATAATTAGGTGGGCAGGGATAGTGATTAAGTATGTATCTTATTAGTATGTGTTAGTGTATATCTATAAGTATGTATAGTATATTATATTTATGTGTTGTGTGTGTGAGAAGCAGAGTTGACATGTGTAAAAGTGTAAATGTAAGTGTCTATGGTAAATTAAGTCGTCATAGTGAATGTGTGATACGAGTGTCAAGTGAAATGTTGTAAGTGTAAGTGTGTTCGGTGTGTGGTGTGTGTGGTGTGTGTGTGTGTGCTGTGTAGTGATATGGTCTCTTAGTGATGCATGTCGTTCAAGTACGGTACGAAATATGTGTCGGGTGTGCCACGAGTGGGCAAAACATTGGCGATGGCCTAAATTGACCCATGGATTATGGCAAGGTCAACGGCGAAATCTCATGTCAAACAAGGTTAAAGAATCAAACAAGGTGCTAAGCACCTAAAGAAGGCCAAAATTACCGTGGCAATAATTGACCCATGGTTCTGGCAAGGTCAAGTCCGAAATATCAAGGTAAAAAAGTGTAAGACATCAAATAGGGGCTAAGCCCCTAAAGGATGCCCAAAAATTAGGGTTTGACCCATGAAGGACAAAGGGTTGGTCGAAAAAAAGATGAGAGGAGAGTGAGGGAGGTAGGATAAGCAGTACAGAACGGGAGAGTAGCGGAGAACGAGAGAGGAGCAAAGCCGCCAGAGAGGAGGGAGAGAAGAGAGAGAGAGTGTGAGGGAGAGACGCGCGAGAGAGGAGAGACGCTATCTTGTAGCGAGGAGATTGAAAAGTTAAAGGAGGAGTGCCGAGAAAAAAGTTAGAGTTAGACGACGAAAAAAGAGATGAGAGAGAGAGAGTGAGAGGCAGCAAAAGAGAAAGAACACGTGAAGGGCAGTTTGGGTCGCAAAGAATTTTAGTATATGCTCTAACTTTATATATTTGTGCTCAAAAATAAGCTGCGGGCAATACAACAGTCTATAAAGGTCCCAGGTTCCAGATATAAATTCGGAGCTTACAAAAAAAGGTATATAAGGTCAGGTATAAAAACCTCACCGTGTGTTTATCTATATATTCATTTTGAACCATATTCGTGTAGCTGCTAATATATATATGACCATCTCCATTAACTACTTATGTAGATAATAGCCTTATTCTGAAAAATTAGGAAGAAAGACTCTTAACTGAGGATTCCCTCTCTGGTAAATTGGATACCTGAAAATAGAAAATAAATAAAATTATATATTATCAAATATTGCATTTTTGCACAACGTAATTATCTATATTATTTCTACGAGGTCTACCGCTCCTCCGTCAGTTATATTATTTCTTCTCTAAACTTGTAAAGTAAGAATATTTATAAATTATCATTATCTGACAATCATAAACTTTAAATATATATATGTATATATTTTAAGTGATTTATTTATTATTTATTTTATTATTATATTTTTATTTATTATTTTATTTTTTTATATTTTTTATTATTTATTATTTTTTTTTTATTATATATATCTTAATATATTAATTATTACTTAAATATATTATAATATATATACATTATTATTATCTATATATATATTAAAATTAAATCCTTATTAATCAATCAACCCCAGCAACGGACTTTCGTCCTGTTACATATGGGTAACTTCTGAGAAAGGTCCTTGGAAACAAGCGGCATATACGGCTAAATTCGCTGACTGGCCAGGCCTATTGCGGACGCCGCGATTAATTCCCATTTGTAGCAAAGCTACATACAACTAAATGTTCTACAATTATAATGTCTAGATAATGGGACGATAGCTAGAGGTTAATAGAGAATAGCTCAACTCTCTCTCAGCTCTCATAAACCTATACAGTCTAGATAACGCATGAGGCCCCCTTCAGGTTTAGCTAGCGAGTGCTGTACTTATATCACCGAGAGGACTATCACACGGATGTCGCTCTCAATTTATTAATTTCACAATTCTTCTTAAATTTTGGGTTTTACTTTACCTTTTCATATGAACTACCATAACATTTCAATCATGTATTATCTTGTATGTAGTGATATTCATATTTGGAAAATATATTTTCTTCTTAGCCTAATAGGAATGTCCGGTACTAGTCTAGGATTATATATTTCTTCATTGTATAACAACATATTATATATAGTATTTTTTATATTTATGTTATTCTATTATATAATATTATATTACAAAACTTTTTTCCAGGTATTCCTGATTACATACCCTTTTATCATTTAGCGTTCATTATTTACTGACATTTCCACTATTACAAATCGTAAAAGTCACTGAGACTAGCGCGATTTTTTTTTTCACTATATGATATAAAAACATATTTTTTTATAAACATATTATATATATAATTAATATATATCATATATATTATAATATATATTATATATTTAATATTATTATATATAATATAATATTATATATATATTATTAAACTATTAAAAATATATATATATATATATATAATTCCATCGAGTGCGGCAGTGGAGAGGCTCTTTTATCCAAAGCCCCCGTATGAGTGGTGGTAATTATCTTAAAAAAAAAAAAAAAAAAAAAAAAATATATATATATTTATATATATACTATATCTATTATAATAATATTATATTTATAATATATATATACACTCTATTAATATTATTATATAATATTATATTATAATATTATATTAATATAATATAATATATATATATATTTAGTAATATAATATATATATATATATATTAATTATATATTCTTTACTTATTTGCTTCGAATACAAAACATTCACCGGTTGTTCATACTCACTGGCTTACAAAGAGCTTGCCTTAACTTCACATTACATGCCATCTCAGCAGGTATCCACTTTTATTAAACAATTATGTTGTTGTGCGCGATCGCTGGTGCGGACTGGTTTTCTGAATGGGATTTTCAAGCCTTTTTCAGTCATATATATTAGGTATGCGTATACAAAATAAAAAACTTAATGGAAAGTTCATGTATTTATATTTTATTTAATATTGCCTAAACAAACTTAATTTTTGTGATAATCGAATTTATCGTCTTAGTATATATATATATATAACAGAATCGAGAAAATACGAGAAAGTAATCTGGTATAAGAGATTAATAAATTATTATCTCTAAATCCTTATTACTATAATAGGCAAACGGGCATTGAATTATGCTCATAAATTATTATAATTGCCCTTGTTTAATTATATTCAATTTTATTTATTTATCTTTATTATTTTCTTTTATTAATTTATTGCCTATCATCTAATTCGCTTCAAATAAAAATTTCTTTTTATCTATTTAATTTCTCTTATTATAATGTTCTAAAGGGTTGTGCTCTATATCTTAGTACTCAATCTATTGAAAAGGTAAAAGTTGGCTAGTCTCACGTCTCTGAAAATCAGGCGTGTCAGACAAGTCATATCAACTGTGGTAAAATATTAATTTATATGCATGTGTTTTTGTGATCATTCATTTCATCCATTACTGCTCCTCAATAGTTTATACTCATAGGTGTATGTGTGCGATGTGTAGATATTTGTTTGACAATTGTTTGATCTATCGTCTCTCTTCTCCATCTCTTAATCTCTCGTCGTGATGTGAAGTCCTTTTGTTCTCCACTCTTTTGTTCTTTCGGTCATGCGTTCTGCACACACTTATCTTCTCTATCTGTATAATTTTTCTCTAAACATAACACAGACAATTTAACACGTAGATATAGTTGAAAGACTTGACACTATACAACTTATTCTGTAACAATATAAATATATACAATAGTCTAAGCAATGTATAAAATTTAGAGTATTTTATATATGGAATATGGATCAGGAAATCTAAGCACAATAAAAAACAATGGAACAGTCAAGCCCATATGTATTTTTAGTGGCTTTTTTCAAAATTTTCTTTTATTTTTTTTTTTAGTACTCCTTCACCCAACTGTACTTTAGATCCTTTCCCCAGAGATTTCGACGTAAAATTGACAATAAGTATCTAGTTAACTCTACTTAAATAATACTAGCTATCGGAAAGTTGTAATAAGTTAGTATATATTATACATATCAGAAATAGTTGATATATATATAAGTTTACTGGGATGATTAATATACCCCATTTCCTTGGCGCATTTTCTCTCAATAACTTTTCGTGACCTACAGTAAATAATATTATAATAAAATAATTATTTATTTCACATTTTAATTATTTTTGTAATAATTTATATATTTTATCTAAAATATTAAAATTTGAGAGAATAAGGTTATGGTGAATTTTTATTTTTGATATTTATTACCACGATTTTACTTGAATAAAAAAATCTAATATTGATTTAATTTGATATTTATGTTGTATTTTTTTATGGGATTAATTTGAATAGATTCTGATGATCAGTCATGAAGCTAAATAAATGTTATATAAACAACTTTTTTTTAAGTATTCGGACTCGGCGTACCTAGAGATGATAGGTAAAACCATTTGTGTGTGTTCTCTTACTAACAAGATCTCGTACCTTTTTAGCTACTTTTGTAATGAAATTGATAAATTTTTTATTTAATAATATTATTAATTATTTAAAAATTTCAGAATTTTTTTACATTTTCGTCTTATCAACAGTCTATAATACAATGTTTTTATAGATTTTTTTTTTAATTATTTAATATGTTTCATATCTGCTCACCAGAGGCAGGATTCTCATGGGTAGGTATTATAAGCTTATATATAATATAATATATATATTATATATTATTAAATACAACGGTATATACATATATCCACATGGAACCCATCAGAGTTGGGGAGATCAAATAAATAAAATCAGTAAATCATAAATATCAATGACCGAAATGAACCGAGAAACGGTTTAAAAGTGATTCAAATGAAGTTGGATTAAGTTGTGAAAATCAGAAAAATTCGAAGTGTTTTAAACAGACTTTAACCCAGTAAGTTTACTGTACATAATGTAATTTGTAATGAGTAGTTCGGTGAAATTTATGAACAGAAGAATAAAAATTGCGACTGTTTAGCAAAGACAAGTTGCAACCGGACCTCTCTTCAAAGTCGCGCGACCTCTCCTCAAGAGTCGCGCGACCTCTCATCAAAGAGGAAGGTATGCGGTTGGAGAGTTCTCGGGAAATTTAGCGGTGGGGTCAGTAGTAATAGGTCGATAATATTTGTCAAAGGTGAATGATGCAACCAGTTGCAGAGGCGTTTAAGGAATAAGATTGGATCGTGAGTCCGTGGAGTATTTAGGGACGCAGTTGATGATTGCGAAAATAGTACTAGGATCTCTTTTGGCTTTTCTTAAATGCTTCTTAAGTGGCATGGATAGGGTCAACATACCCCAGCTTACTGTGTGCATTATCTCCTATACTAGGAATTTCGAACGGCGCCTTCTCTTCAGACATTAGCTGCTTAGAAACTGTGGGGGTATGTAAGATATATCTGAAGTATTCGACCACAGAGCATTAACCATTCGGTTCTGTTTTGTAAGGGATGAGTTTTTTCGTGCAGCGTTGTCTGTATGTTTGAATTTAGAGAACTTTTTCTCCATTTCAGTTTTATGGTGGTTCTCAAGAGCTCGGCTAGTCCCCTGATCTGGATAGAATTAGAATTGTGAGGGAATATTGAGCTACTCTCGATGGGAAAGTTACTTGTTGAGATTATATTATTTATTATTATCTTTATTAGATTAAATTTAATATATGAGATGTTTTCTCTAAAAGGAAGATTACGAGAAAAAAGAAACGCCAGAGAGCAAACTCGAAGATGAGAGATAGAGAAAGAGAGAAGAGAGAGAGAGAGGAGAGAGAGAGAGTAGAGAATGAGAGATAGAAAGAAAGGAAGACGAATGAAGATAAGAGAGAGAGAGAGAGGAGTGAGAAGAAGAGAGATGAGAGAGAGAGAAGAGAGAGAGAGGAAGAGGTATGGGAGGTTTTCAGGTGAAGATGTGAAGAAAATGATACTGAAAATAAAAATGGAAGGAGTCGGAGAAAGAGTTAGAGTCATAGGAGAATCGGTACAGGAATCATCTGTAAGTAGTTAGTAGTATTGTATGTAGTGTTGTATAGGTGAGGTAAGCAATGAGATACCAAAGAGAGTAAGAGGATGAAGAGAAGAGGAGAAAGAAGAACAAAGAATAGAAATTAGTACAAGCATGAGTATGCGCAGGAGGAAAGAAGATTGTAGGAGAAGGGATAGAGAGAAGGCAAAGGAAGAGTAAGAGATCTGTAGAAAGATGAGAAGATGCATCGGGAGTAGAGAACTGAAGGGAGATGGAAGATGATGGTAAGGGTGTTGTGTCGTAAGTGTGGGTGTGATTGTGTGTTAGAGAGAGACAGGTTGTATGTTAGTATGTCTGAAAGTATCATCATTCGCAATGAAAGAGAGATTTCACGCTCTGACTTTCCTTTACGTCTCAGAGATGAAGGGATATGTAAAGAGAGATCTCTTGCATGATATAAGCAGAGTAATGAAGAGATGTTTATAATCCTTTTACATAAATAAACTAAATATATACACGAGAAATATCTATAGGACGATGAGCAGGAAATTAATTAGAACGAAGAAAAGTTTCATTATTATTAGTTTTTTAGCAGATGAGACTTTTTCTATAGTTACAGTAACGTTGAGCTTAAGTTACGCAGATAATTAGGTAACTAATTTTTTTACCTATTAAAAGCAACCATTAGATTTTCTTCATCGTACTAATAGAATATATTTATGGACTAAGAGACACTATAATATACGGTTATATATTGCTCTCCATATTGGATTCAATTAACTCTTTAGTGGACTGGCTATTTACGAGTTGAAGTTAGGTAAACAGCTCAAAATCGAAAATGCCCTATATTTCTACTCAACTTGTAGAAATTCATGAGAAGATACTGGTATAGATATGAAGCTCAAGCCGTGAATCTGCAAGAATATCGTGAGTCATGCATCCAATAAGCTTGGGATATGGGGAGGATTATGCATGTGTCTGAACCTGGGGGAAAGCCAGCGTATCAAGAAGCGTGGAGAATAATCCCTAATAATACATAGATGATTAGGGTCATTAGATTAGAAATAAGTAGATAAAAAGTTTGAGGCTATGATTTAGAATTACTATACTGAAGGCTTAATTACCTACTATATATATATAGCTTAATTATGTAGATTAAAAAAGGGAGTAATTTTACGTAGATCCGATATCTAACAATTATACGTACTTATAGTCAAGCAGCGATAAAAGTACACGGCTGGTATTTGAAAAGCATATTCCGGAAAGAAAAAAATAAAGACCTTGGAAGCTGGGTGGAAATCCTCCGAAATGGAGGAAACAAAATTAAAGGTTTATCTGATACCCCACCGATGTTGGCGAGTTTTCAAGGAAAAAAACACAATTAAAACTCTAAAAAACAAACAACATCTTTTGGTGATAAAGACAGAATTTACCCCTGGCTGTGATATCAACTTCTTTTTGGGCCGACTAATACATACACTTCGATTCATCAATTATGCTATTCAGATAAGTAATTGAAGTACTTTACACAAACTAAACATAAACTGCTTTGAGTATAACTGATAAAAAAAAGAAAGGTTGACCTAGTTGAACTCTCCTTACAGGTATATTTGGGTATTATATAAGGGTTATCCTGCAATATGAAAATATTGATTTTTTTTTATTTTATTATTCAGATAAATGTTACTTTAATCACTAATAAATGCCTTCCCCATGAAGGAGTGGTAAGTAAGAAGTTTTGCTGCCAGACCTCTGCTCATCTAATATTAATTTTAATCGATATCTTACCATAATTTTTTTTTATACTATTTCAATTGAATGTATTTTATTCAAATCTAAAAGATGGTTTTATTTTCTATTTTAATGTTTATTGGTTTGTAACTGATTTGTTAACTATCTATTTAAATTACTTTATTAATCATTATTGTAATGGCCCGTTTACAATTAACAGCTTATCTTATGGCTTGCTTGATCTGTTAAACTCGAGTAAAACATTTAAAATTCTCATGGTCACATTATTTCGCTTGTCAGAAAGCTTTTTGTTTAACTTTGTTTAGACAAAAGATGAAGCAGCATAATGTTCTTGAGAAGAAAAAATTGAAAAATTGCTAATCTCGCAAAAATGCGATTCCGTCAACACCCCTACCGCGAATACTGGTTTTTGACCAGCCAGTATTTAAACTGTGTGCTTTCCCACCACAAAGCTGGGAAAGCATTTCCTGCCGAGACACTGTCCCCTACCCTGCTGATGAGTTCACTAAAACCACATAAGAGGTCTGCGTGTATGTCCCTTAACAGGGTTCACACTTTCTGGAAAGTCAGGGAAACGTTTTAAAATATGCTGAAAGTCAGGGAAATTCCAAAAAAGTCGAAATTTAAAATTTTAAACTTATATGAAAGGAGATCCATATTTTTGATATATTTTATATTTTCCTTACTGTATAATTGTGGAATGAGAGATGTATTTGATAAGTGAAGGTGATTGGTATATGGATGTGTTTTAGACTGGATGACTTATGACTTAATCTGTTTATATCTTTTTCTTTTTAAGGAACTATACTTTTTGAGGTGTTTTTTTTTTTTTTTGAGGTTTGACGAAGTGATTTTTGATTTTTGTGCAGTTGAAGGTATTTATTAATAATTTATAAAATGACTTCAAGCAAAAAAAAGCTTAACTTTAACGACCAGTGGTTGGACGTCAAACTGAACCTTGGTTCATTTCTGTTCACAGATTTACAATGTCTCGTACTTAATATTATGGAAAGATTTCTTAAGTCCAGTAAAAGATTTACATGACAAACTTGAATGCCAGACTGTGCAAATCAAAATGACAGAAAATATATTAGAAAGATGTCCTCTGAAGTACAAGCCTGTCCAATGGCTCTCATCATTCATCAGCCAGAACAAGGGAAACAAAGATTTGATTTATTGCTAGAGGCATTGTACACCAATAACCGAATCACAGATTCTGTTGCTGAGAAAGCAAAAGCACAATACACTCTACTTTGCAGTGAAGCTCATTCTACCCTTGAATTAAAATTCAAAATATTTTTTGATGGTGATTGTCCTTCTAAGAGACTTGATGATTTTTTTTTCTTCTATAGCACCTGAGAATCAATGTTATGCGGAATTGTGGCAAATTATTAAATTAGGACTGATATTTTCGCATGGAAATGCGACAGTGGAAGGAGGGTTTTCTACAAAATTTAGCAATTGTAGTGGAGAATCTGAAGAACAGTCTGTTCTCAAGGCAATTTTACAATGTAAGATCATGAAAGTATTCATAAAGATCCTATCACTCAAAAAAAATGTTGATAAATGTAAGAGCTGCCCATAGAAGATATGAAGAACATCTCAAGAGTCAAAACAAGAAGAAGAAAAGAAGAGAATAAAAGGTTGAAAAAGAATATTATCCATACAGATCAACTAGAAGAGCAGAGAAAGATGTTAAACTGAAGGCTTTTAACAGAAGAAGACGCTATGAAATCAAATATTCAAATGCTTGAGAAGAAAAAGTCTAATCTAAATCTCCCCATTTAGAACTTTTTTGATGTGATTATAGTGGACGCTATTCACCTAGGCTATTAATGTAAGCTTTTAATTAATTTTCTTTTTGTATAAATAAAACTGTTTTCTTTTGGAAAAAATAAAAAAGGAGTGCTTTGGACGGTTATGGGTAAGGTAAAGGCTGATTACTAAAAAAAAAATATTTTTTAAATTCCATCAATGATGAATGAACAATTCTAAAGTAAATTTTCAATAATTTAATGTATGAACTGAGTAAATAGGCTGCAATAATAATAATTAATAATACACCCAAAATAACGAACACGCTGGTCAGGGAAAATTTGCGACAGATTTGGTCAGGGAAAGTCAGGGAAATCAAATTCAAAATTTTAGTGTGAACCCTGCTTAATCTGTCTCCCACTATTGTTCCTACTCCTGAAACGAATGTCCTTGAACAGAAACAAAAGATTAGACACCAAGCCAAGGATTTCTCGGTTAGATATAAAGCATCAGAATTCCTAACGCAAGACATAATTTCTCCAGTTTTAAGAATTGCAACTCAGAAGAGACTTCGTTGGAGAACTCTTCCTGAGGCAAAAGCATCAACATTAATAAATTTTCACCTTCTGTTATGTTCTTCTACTACTTTTCTGTTCTGGTATATGCTATGCACCTCACCCCCAATCTGGGGATAGGAGGTAAATTTTATATATTATTATATATTAAGAAAGGTGCGTTTAGGAGTGTAGAGGTGTGGATCAAATCTTTACATTGAAACAAATGATTGAGAAAATGAGGGAGAAGAGAATAAATTGTATTTAGGTTTTATGGATTTGCAACAGGCGTATGATAGGGTTAATAGGGAAGCTCTATGGCAGGTGTTAGTGATATATGGTGTTGGTGATAGGCTTCTGAATGGAATCAAAAGTATGTATGAGGATAGTGAGGTTTGTGTAAGAATAAATGGTGTCAAAGGTGATTGGTTAGTATTAATAGCGGAGTGAGACAGGGGTTGTGTTATGTCTCCTTGGATTTATTCAATTTATGGATGGGTTTATGAAAAGAATTAGAGGTGGGGGTGGCAGGAAATGGTGTTAGAATGATGGAGAATGGAGATGAGTGGAGGGTGCCCTTAGGGTTGGGAAAAAACCGTTTTTTTCAAATCGTGTTTTTTTCATGAAAAAAAAAAAAATTTCATGTTTTTTTCGGTTTTCAGTTTTTTGTTTTTTTTTATTAAATGTATTTTTTAAAATATAAAGAGGCTAATATATTTTTTTACTATTTTCATTTTTTTCAAATATAAGAATTTTTAATCATTTTCTTTAATATTCCATTTATGATTTTATAAAATAGCAGAACTACCTTTCTCTTATATTTTATCAATTGTTTTCGTTACAATTTACAGTAGGTTGTAGCCTGCAGACTGCTGTTTGTAGGCTTCTACTTACTAATTTAACTATGTATTTTACATTTGTATCATATAATCATATTTATAATTTACTTTTAAATATTAATGTATATTATATTTATATAGAATGAGTCTGAATGACAAAACTCAAAAGTGACTTAAGGGATACAAATGAAATAATAAAAATATTGAAATTAAAATTATGCCAAGATTGTAAATGAAGGGGATGCTTCAATCTTTGGCTGGGGCTGAGCCCCATTTTCACTCCCCCCCTAAAAATGACATAAAATTCCCCAGACCCCAGTCACTACTGAGTACTGACTACTGTGCTGTGACTACTGTCAAGCTCATTATCACTGGGCTCATCAGCGTGATCAGCCACATTTAATTTTGATATAACTAATAAGTCTGATATCTCAAGTCGTATGAAGTGTCGTGTGAGAATGACAGTGGTGAAGGAGCAGGGGCAGTAACAGGACTCTTAAGCTTAGCTGCTTTAGCATAATCATCTCTCTCAGTTGGCAAATTTTCAGAATTTCCTGGTTCCCAGATTATGAGCAATAAATACTTTAGTTTTTTGCAACGTCTACACAACAAAAGTTATATTTTGTAGAGACCTTTGCATTGCTTTATAAAAGTACAATCCCGACTTTTGCACATTAGCATTTCCTAAATTCTGATTAAATAATTATGATAAAATGTTACTGAAATGAAACAGAGTAAGAAAACATTAATAAAGCCACAAACAAAATATTATGAATATCAAAATTCAGAATATAAAATAAAAATAATGAAAACCCATAAAAATTTTGAACACAAACTCAGGGGCTCCCACCTTGTAGGAAATTGGATTTAAAAAAATCAATTAGAGCTTAAGCTAAAAAAATTTATAATATAATTAATTGTTCATAAATTCCCCAACTTAATTGAAAAAAACGAAAAAACAAATTTTTACTTGTTTTCAGGCTGTGTTTTTTTCATGAAAAAAAACGAGCTTGATTTTTTCCTTTCCCAACCCTAGGTACCCTACCTATTATATGCGGATGATTTTGTTCTTTTTGGCGAATCATTTACAGAGAGATTTGTTGAGATTTGGGGGTGGCTAATAAAGGAGGGTTTGAAAGTAAACGTGAATAAGAGTAAGGTTATGGTTTGTGAGTGAGGATAGCCCTCAGTGTGAGAAGTTATGTTAGATGGTGAGCAGCTGGAACAAGTGTCTGAGTTTAAATTTTAGGGTATATGTTGGTTGGATGAGAAGGGAACGGATGATGCAGAGTGTAGTAGGAAAGTTGTGAATGGCAGGAAGGTGGCTGGTGCAATTAAATCGTTGGTGGATATAAAGGGACTAAGTCTTGATGAGGTATGTTGTTACCCGTGTTATTTTATAGTAGTGAGACTATGAGGTGGAATAAGAAGTATAGATCTAAAGTTCAATGTGTTCAGATGGACAATCTTAGGGGTGTGCTGAGGTGTGAGAAGAATTGATAAAATAGAGGAATGGAACGTATTAGAGGTTGTGTGGTGTGAAGAAAGGGGGTAAACGAGGAGAATAAATGAAAGTATGTTAGATGGTTTGGTCATGTGGAAAGGTTGAATGATAGTCAGTTGGATTAAGCGGATGTATGAGGTGAGTGTTTGGGGAACCACGACGGCTGGGAACCGAAGAAAAGTGGATTGAGTCAGTAAAAGGGGTTTGTAGGAGAAATGTGATGGCGGGGAAAAGGTGTGATGAAGCGGGGTTATGGGGGGTATGGTTGGCCGCCCACAGGCAAGGGCCATTCTTTCTGTTTCCATTCCATCCGTCCATGCATTTCCATTGTCATTCTGTCTCATTCCTTCATTTCCACTGTCCTCCCCTGTCCCTCTCTCTCTCTCTCTCCTCTCTCTCCTCTCTCTCTCTCTCTTTCTCTTTCCTCTCTCTCTCTCTCTCCTCTCCTCTCTCTCTCTCTCTCTCTCCTCTTTCTTTCTCTCCTCTCCTCATATATGCTCTCTTATATATATATATATATATATATATATATATATATATATATATATAATTAAATGGTACAGAGGGGCAGTAAGGCGGGCTCTCTTTTCGACGTTTGTCATGTTCTCCAACTGCTTTTCTTTTCCGATGCTTGTACAGCACCTTACCCCAATCTTGGGGCAAAGAGGAAGGTGAAGAAAGAAGAAAGAATATATATATATATATATATATATATATATATATATATATATATATATATATATATATATATATATATATATATATATATATATAAAAAGATGTAAAGTTTGAGGGTTTGGATGAGCTGGTTAATTTGATAATCACTTGATTGATGAGTGAAAACATACTTGTTAAATTGTTTTACAGCCCATAGACCAAGGTGGAACATCCGTCATCATGGCCATAAAATTGCTGAAGATACCCTCGGACTCTCTTCTCTCTATTTTTGGGTTGTTTTGTAGTGCTTTTAAGGACGATCTTTATTTTAATCATATAGGGGATGCATTTGCATGCAGACACACGACATGAAAAAGTAAAAAACAGAGAATTAGTTGATGCAATGGTGCAGGTAGGATAATCAAGGTTATGAAAAGTAAAAAAAAAAACAATTACCATTAAAATTGTCAAGCAGGTAATTAGATATTTTGGAAGCATAAATGATGCAAAACACTTAAAGGTTGCGAAAATAATAAGCGATAAGTTTGTAATTTAATTTTTAAATTATGTACAAAAATGATATTGTAATGTAATTTGTAATGTAGAAACAAATAAGAATTAAGAGTATTCTTAAGAAAGAAGAAAGAGATTATACTACTTTTTAATTAATGTTTATAGAGTTGGTGTTTTGTACACATAATGTAATAAAAATAACGTAATTCTATAATAACCTCTATTTACTTTATTTAATATGCACTGCCTAAATATACAGGCTCCTAGTACAAATAGTTACACTGTTTAATTCTATTTAAAATATAACAATTTAGTTTTTTTTTTATTTGTTCTCACACTATTACTATTTCAGAAGTTTTAAAACACTTCGCTTTTTATATATATAAATTGGCAGTTCAGCTTCCTACTGAGGAAGTTTTAATTTCACTGCCACAATTTCAAAAATAGTAATAAGTATAATCTTTGATTGTATAATTTATACGTTTTAACTACTAATTCCAAATGCAATTTTTATAAATAAAAGTAGATAGGCAATTTGATTGAGGGTTTCGTACCCTGGTTTAATTGGAATAATGTATAGTAGAGGGTTCCGAACCCTGATTTTACTTTGAAAGAGTTTGAGAAATTGTCAGTGGGACCTGCACCCGGGTCCTAAATAGGAAAAAAAGGGATATTTATTTATTTATATTTTTACTTCTAAGGACTAATTAAATCAAGGTAGTAAATAAATAGTTACTCAATGTTTAAGAGTTAACCCACATTGAGGATTCTTTAGTTCACAGTTATTAATTTATTGGTGCACAGGGGGAACATGCATAACTTTTTATAATCCAAAACACAATTTTGCCGGCTTTTTTAAGCAAGCACCGGACACCTGCATACGAGTACGCGTCTCATGCTTATGAACTTAGAGATCTTACTATAACGCCATCTCGTCTTTCTTATGGATGAGACGTTCTCTGAGAGTCTGACTCCTGGCCTTCCCTCAACTTGGATTTGCACAGGTAGCATTTCTCTCGGGCAGAGCATTTTGCAGTGGACTCATTTTTACAACTATGTGGTGAGTCAGTGTTCGAGAGGGTCGTTGAAAGTATTTGTCGTGTACTAGATGAAGAATGAGATACATTAGGAATTGTAAGTGTAGGCGGTATGCATATGAGTCAGGGTAGTAGCATAGTTATTATATAATATAAGGGGTAGAAGACGATTGCTTTAACAAATTGTTTTTTTTTTTGAGTAGGTTAGTTTTTTTTCGTCAATTCAAACATGAATGTGGTTTATTTTCTTACAATATTTCTAATTATAAACAGAAACCATATATATATAATCAGTTGGGTGAGACCTTAATTAAATTCTATTGCAACTATCCAATACAATATGATTTCGGTTCAATAACCTCTATTACAGAACGTAAGACCGCCTAAATTTAAGAAGTTCAAAATAATCCATTAAATTGAGACAAGATAAGGGTAAGAGTGAATTTCGCATTTGACGGTACGAAGTCAAAAGCTTCATTATCGATTGAAACGTTTCTGAAATGCTTTTCATCAAATTTGCGATCACATTTGAAGTCGATAAGGAAAACAGACTTTGAGAAACAGCATCCCTAAAATATTGAAGTCTAACGCCGCTTAAAAAGTAATTTTCAACTAGCCTTCCGAGCCCAAAATCATCTTTCATCATCTTCTTATTATAAATAGATATCAATGTCCCGTTAGCCGCAGTCACAGATCCTATTATACCCCCACTCCTATCTGCCTTTGAAGGTCGTATTAAATTTAAAGAACTTCCCCAATCTATTAAATAACTATTCATACTCCTCCTATCCGTAATGGAATAAAAGTTCATAAATATCGCCTCTTAGCTTCATCGCCGTTGCCAACATAAAATAACAATTTTGTCTTTAAAAAAAGTCGTATCCCTTTCGTTTGCCGAAGATTTAATCCAAGTTAATCAACCATCGTATTTAATTTTATCGCTTTATCTATAATCAACAATTATCATTATCTATGTTAATCTATTATATCTTGTTGATTATTTTTTTCTATTATTATTTTATTTATTAATTTTTATTATTATTTTATATTATTATTTTTTATTAATTATTATTTATATTATTATCTGGTCTGGAGAATAATGAGATATTCCAGTGGTCTTTCGTTATTCTTACCTTAATAACATACTCGTTCGTCGCCTTCTGGCATTTTAGTAAATCAATAAGCGTTTACGATACTCTTTACCCTCTCACCCCCCTCCCTCTGTCTTTTCCTACTCACTTATTACCGCGATTTCTAGTCATCACAATGTTATATTTTTTCAAGATATTCCCTTTCTATATCTTTATCTCGAAAGTTTAACTTATACTGCTGCTAAATCGTCTATAAGTAGAAAAAGAGCTTAGTCAACTGAAATAACATCAGCTTCTTGAATACCTCCGTGCTTTCTCTGTCCTCAGCAGAGGGTAAATGAATTGGTTCATCTTGGGGGGAACGAGCCAAGCTTCACCCCACTTTCAGAGGTCGCTCTCTTGAGTATATTCGTCATAGATTACAGGCTAATATATTCATAACTAATTTCACATCATCTGTCTGCTCCTAAATATTTAACCTCGTTTCTCGTAAATTTTAAAGAGTTCTATTACTAGCATGTTCATTACTATAGCTAGTCCAGATATATTTTAGGCATATACACATATTTATATCTAGTATTATAACATGCGTTTCTATTATAATTATAATTATTAAAATTCCACTATGATTCACATTTCTCACTATTCATAATGATTTATCCAGAGTTGATAGATTATTGTCGCATGTTTATTAGAACATTAATTTATGATTAACCCTTTCTATTAAGCCTTAATTAATAATTATTAAAGTACCTTCTTTCTGTAGCACAGGTCATCTCTAAATGTGGGTTAGCGAATGTTTCTTTCTTCGATGGAAACCATTTCTCCCCCTCCCCCTGATAGTTTCGGATAACCCCGCATAAGTAAACCCCCAATTCCTATAAACCGGCGCGAATTACCAGCAAAATGTCTGTAATTATGGCTATAATTTTCCTATAGCTACCGTTATTATGATTTATTATTTTTATTATAAATATAATAATCTTCTAACATTAGTGGTTATTGGGATCTATGACTAATACAGTGTATAATGATCATTGTAAAAATTATTTTCTTATCTAAAATTAATTATGATTATTATTAATAAAACCATTGTGCCTACTATACAGGTTAGTATTGTGACTATTCTTATATTGGATTGGACTTTAGTTTGGAAATACCATTGTATTTAACGTACCCTAAGAAATTATTATGATTATTATTATAAAACCATTTTCTACTATTACAGTTATTAATTGTGACTATTATTATAATGGACTATTGTAATATCATGTGAGGTTTTTCGTCAAAATGTGTTACACGTCTAATATTTAATCTTGTTCCGCTCTAAAGTAAGTATTTTTCTCGCCAACGCTATTTAATTCCGCCCTTGGTTTGTCGAAGCCATTGGGGAGTTTAAGCGTTTCCCTGCCTTGAATTTTGACTGTCAATGTTGATTGTAGAGTTTCTTGAAGTCTCGTTATATCTTGGTCGTTCATTAGATTTGTCTGACTCTGTAGTCCAAATAATAGGGAAGACATCATTTCTCTTTTGGGCCCGTATGTTTTTTTTTTATGGATATATCGTCTAAATCAGGTATTGCGATCTATCTTCGGCTTTTCCGTGGTTGAAGGATCTCCTTGTCCGTTTTTGAGAAAGGTTGTCCTGCCTGCGCCTTGTTCCCCCATTCTGGAGAAATTCCGTGAGGGACAGGAGGGTTGGGGCTTGAGATTTCAGGGCAAGTTACAAGAGAGTCAAATTTTTTGCTTCCTTGTTTTCAAATTTGGGTGAAACTTCTAAAGTTGGGCATAGATTTTAACGGTTTTCTTTTTCGTTTAAGGGGAAAAGTTTTTTTAGAGCCTATGGCGATAGAGTTTTTCTTATTTCACTGCTTTTTCGGGGAATTTGAAAATGTTTTTTTGTTGTGTTTTTTGTTGTGTGTGTGTTTTGTGTTTTGAATTGGCACTTTTTTTTCCACTTCACTGTCTTTATTAGGCACTGTTTGAATTAATGTATTCACTGTTTGACACTCTTCAGATCAGTTAGGTATGGGAGTTCAACGTCACTCTGGAAAAGGTTACCATTTCTTTGCATTAACCCTTGAAGAATTACATACAGTGGGTAATAGAAAAGGGGGTAATTACTTTTATTTTTATTTCTAAGGACTAATTAAATGCAGGTAGTAATATCAGTAGATCAATGTTTAAGAGTTAGACACAGTGATGGGCATGTTTCACAGTTTTTAAGTATTGATTGGTGAAGGTTAACATCATAATTTTTTTTATAATCAAAACACAATTTTCCGGCTTTTTTAACAAGCCGTATTCACTTCAACTATCGAAGTGGTATCGCCTCTCTTCTTGTAACTTGAAGTCTAAACGCATCTCTCTTCTTATGGTATGAGATGCTAACTGCCCTTCCTTCCCTCGAAATGCCAGGCATTTCTCGGGCAGCCTAATCTTTGCAGTGGATCATTTTTTACAAACACTAATTCTGGAAAGTCATTCGGGGAAGAAGTGGCGTTTAATATTTTTTCATTACATAATAAATTAATGATATTAAAAATTTATGTAGCGGATGCAGTATATCAAGGTATACGATAGTTATTATATTTAAGGATCATCATTAGTTCACGAGGGTAGAGAACCTGCCCTTACATATATATATAGTATATATTATATATATGATATATATACTATATGTATACTTATATAATAGTATATAATATATAATAATATATATATATATATATATATATATATAACTTATTATAGTATATATATATATTATACCCCTATATTAGTAGTATAATTATTATTGACCAAAATAAAGTATATATAGTGGTGTTAAGCAGAGCATCTTTTGGGTCCACGAGAAACGCAGTAACGACACTTTTCTGCCTGGAGTCAAGATTTCTTGCAGGCCAGCCTGCTTGAAAGTAATATGCTTTCCTATCCCTACTGTCCCACATACATAAAAAGCAGCAGTATTTAGTGTACCTCTGTTGTAATCCTAAGACTAGAGCGATAACTTTGAGATCGCCACAGATTTTCCTCCTGTGCTCACCATATTTGATTGAGTCGAGAGGGCTGTCATGTTTGCATAAGTCTCCTTCATGTGAACTGCATGACCAGCAGGGATAGAAGGAAGACGGTTTCCTATGTGTAGTAATACAGTTTTCAAACTAAGCTTGGAGGAGTCTATAAATAGCCTTTATTCAGTTGGATCATGGTTCAAATTTAAACATTTCATCAAGCCATTAACGTCTCAACAAGCAACCAGATCGTTTATTCCTCTTAAAAAATGGAAGCAGATCCCTATGACGTTCTCTGTACTGTGAGAATCTGACATATTGGAGAAGATTCCATTACTGTAGTCTTAACCTTAAAAGCCCTGCCTTCTCCTTTAACAAGTCAAGGTCTCGAATGAGATCACTCAATTCCGATTGAATAGCGGGGCGGTGTATCATTGCTTACCTCAAAATCTGAGTCTTGGGATGTGGATAGCTTGTTTGGTTCTTCTTCTTCCACACTGTCTTTGTGTTTTACTTCAA
>JABUQX010094880.1:32500-47500 GCA_015478945.1 Trachelipus rathkii
ACCAATGAACACTGTTAATAACTTAATATAAACAAACATCTTTATTCAATTTAAACTATGCCGATAATGACTAAAGCACTCTTCCCAGAAATAACAAAGTTTAATATTAAACCAAGAGCCAAAATAAATATGCACAAAACGAAAACAAGATGTTAAACCTAAGTAAATAGAGATATGACAAGGAAAATATCTCCCTATATTAGTAATAAGTCACCCTAAATTTATTTTTGTAAATACAGCCCAGATTAGATTAAATCAAACCTTAACATAAGTTAAACTTACACCATATAAACTCACTAAGTAAAATACTTAAACCAAATTTAATATTAATAGTAAAGTGAGTATATACACAATACCATGTAAAACTGCACTCAAAACTATATAGGGAAACTATAGAACAGATCGATATGCCTATAGTCAAAACACCAATTTACATTTAGGGAATTTGTCCTTCCAAACAAGAAATGTTTAAGTAGAATACGAGATTTCTCCGTTGTATACGCGTATTTAACGCTACCCTGTTTTCTGTACTCTTCAAATCAACTTGAAAAATGGCCATCCAATCCGACTAAACTCGAAAAAAGTTTAACATAACATAATTAAAAAAGGCTAAATAACCATAAAATTTAGAAAGCTGCAACGAAGAAATATTATAAAAATAGTCAAACATTCAACAGAGATTAAGAGGAATATTTTATTGACAACACCGATAATTAAACAACAAACTCGCCTAAAATAAACCCAATACATTAATTCCATCGTAGGACTCCCAGAGCGAAATGCCCCATCCTCTTGTATATCTTTACTAAGATAATATATATATGATATTATTATATGCTAACGTCTATATTATAATAATATTCGTAATACAACACAGAACCCAAACCATCACAAAAGTGAAATGGTAAAATCATCGCACTTATGCTTAATATTTTCTTAACTACTTTATATATATCCTATGTTGATATTATATATTAAAGGGCCATTTCATTTATAGGAAGTTAAACAAGCTGATCGTAGTCCTGACGGTAGCGCAGGGAGAATCTATCGGCCAAACATAATTTTGCACGAAAAGCGCGTATCCGTAAAATTCCAGAAGAAAAAATTCTTTGCGAGAGTATGCGTTCGGAGTAATCGAGACGAAAATTTGTATCGGATACCCACCACTAATTATTCTACTCAGATTCCTCCAATCTACTTGACAATTACTCACTAGACCTTTATTTAACCTATTAAATAATAATAACGTACTAATAACCTCACTGAGAGATTTCTACATTCATATCGCCGAGCACTAAGCCATAACCATAGCTATATAAATTTAATTTCTCTATAAGATAAATGGTGTACGATTATAGTATCATAAATATCATTTAAAACCTTACTCATTACCTACTCCACACTCACCTATTTAGATATCCTAGTGATACACCTATACACATCACTATAATCTTATATAGTATATATATATTACCCTACGATCTTCATATTTTACTACTATAATATATATTATAAAGTGAGTTTACTGCACTATGCTGACATAAATACTATAATACATAATTACAATCCAATATAGATATCGAAGTAGACTGCAATCGAAACACCGACCAAAAATCGATATCTACCTCTAAATCAATTTCGATTACGCTCTCCAAATACAACTACCAGCTTCTGGCCCCCAGTACATACACCACACTATACTTACATTACTCTATAACCGACAGACACTTTATCTCCATTCCTAACCCTCTGTGACGCGTCGCACAAGCCATCATACTCGTCCTACTCCCTCCTGGGTAATCTACAGCGAACTAGACTAGATCATTCCTTTATTCACCGCCCTGCCTACCTACACTTATACATATCACCCCACACCACACAACGTATCATTTCCACAACTTACATCAGTACCATCCAAACACTTACTTCCTATCAATAGCTATCTATCTTAATCCAAGCCTCACAATGTATAACTACCTCGCTTCTCACTCATCTATATAATACCTCTACATAGAGTCAAGCATAAACCTTTTCACATATCTCACCTGAACTTCATCTAACCCCCTACTTGTTATCACCAACTCTAACAATCACCCTCGGTGAACCTCACTATTTTAATACATACGTACTCTACCATGTATACCGGCCAAGCTCATAACTATCAACCTACTTAGGCACTACTACGGAATAAACCCTCCTACATCAACTAACACCCTAAAACTACACCCCCTACCACTTATCTCCAGTCACATAATGATTATAATATTACCTATATATAGTATATATATATAACGCTACTTAGACTAGCTCACTCCTCAGCACTAGTCATGAACATACCACAACACATCCTTAACTCTTCGATATCATCAGCTTTAGTGAGTACCGCAACATTACGTCCGAAAGCCGACTTAATAACCCCATCTCTCTGTGGTCTGAACTACACCTTCACTGCGGGGTAGAGAGTGAAAAAAGCTCGTCAACCCATAGATGTACATAACTATAATCTCTCCTATCCCCGATTACATCATCGCGCTGGTTGTGACAGCTGCTACTCCACCAGCCTCTCTTCGTGTATCTCGAGCGCCCGACAAACTCAAGAATTAAATACATACAGCCTATAATACTCAGATAACTACTCTCACTCCAGACACTAGACTCAATCGCACTCCTAGGACTACTGAACATACTACAAACCCAGTCACCACTCACACTCAAACCTAACAAACGTCACTCATAGTCACGACTAACCTCACTCGTTCGAGCCATCTTCCTACATTTATCCTCTATTCTGTACACGTATCCTTAACTACACACGAACTCTACTGCACTATAACAAGCCTCAAACCTACTATCTTACTGTATAATCGCAAAAATTATATCCACATACCTATCCATCTACATACCGACACAATCAAGCCTACGACGATACCCCTCTAAACAACCAACTACTACACTATTACACCATACTGTACAAGTAATTCACTTCGTATTAATAACTGTCCTAGCTAAGCCACGGCTGCCACACATCTTATTAATCATTTGGTTTACTTCATAGCAGTAACACCGCTGAACACCATGACGTGCTCACTACCCTAAGCCCTGTCTATAAACGACCCCACCATCAACTATATATATATAGTAATAACATACTATATTATATCATATATTATCGTGCTACGATACTTATCCTAACTATATATACTATTTTATGTATGCATATGTATGTCCCAGATCAATACATATACTTCCTTATTTATATATATTATAGAAATATATATATATATATATATATATAATATAAATATATAAATAATAATAATATATATATGTATATATGCTTTTTATATAGTATATATTATATATATATATATATATTATATATAATATATATATAATAATATAATATATATAAATATATCTTAACTACTAGCCACCTCATCACCTTCCTCGTCATGTACACGATATCCACCTATCACAACCCACTCAGGGGGATATATCTAACCGCGCGTACATAGTGTCACACTCCTCTATCCTCACTTTCACCGCTAAGTCCGACAATATACGGGTACTAACTGAAATACATATAAAGAGTATATTATAGTGATGTTACCTACTCATTGCTTTCAATTACCACTTTAGCGACTAAGACTTAAAATAATAAATATTAACCTATCTTTATATATATATATATATATTTAAAAAAATATATATATGCTTACATATATTATATATATCCCCGCCCTCCCTCGCTCAAGTAATATTACGTATACTCCACGTCGACTGCTCAGCCCCGCAGCACATAGCTCTCTACTACTTACTAACTACCGGGTATATATTTACATACAACACCCTGACAATCATATACTACATATATATAGTTTATAATCATAATACTATCATATATCATATATTATATTCATATAATCATACCTAATCACGATATATATACTATGCAATCCCTTATTTACGCTTACTTATATCAACTTAGATGATATTCATCCCACTTATAATATACTATAATCGACATTAGTATACATATATAATATATATATATATATAAATATATAGATACATAATAACTTATATATACTATATATATGATATAATATATATATATATCATATATAATATATGCTATATATATATATATATATATATATATATATACGTCATATAACGCTAATATACGTAATACATAGATACATAATAATACGTACGTATATATATAAGTATCAACACACACATTAATACTTATATCCAAGCTCTTATATACACAATCTACGAACCTAACGTCAACGATATTATGACGATGTACTCTACACATCTCTAATGACTCCCTATCATACCAATGCTCACAGCCTCCCCCCATATAATTACAGTACCTTTATTACCGTAATATCCCTAGCCCCGATTCATTCATCGCTAACTCTCTAACATCACTATTATATCACATACATTATACTGGCTATACCTCACTCGTATAATTAGTAATATCTCAACTATATAGCTAGACAGCTATATAATACTATATATACTAAATATACTAATATTTATAGTATATATTGATCATATATATATATATATATATAATATATATATATATCATATATAATATATATACATATATTATAATATATATATATATTATATATATAATATATAATATATATTAATATTATAATAAATATATATAATAATAATATAATATTATATATATAATATATACTATATATATATACTATATAATAATATAATATTTATATATATATATATATATTATATATTAGGTGCTATATAGGGTGTGAGCCGGGATCACCTTGTGGGAATGTATTTGAAAGCGAAATAAAAGTTTCCTTTTTGTCAAGAAATTTTTCTTCAACAAGATTTTCCATCAATTAAAGAAGACCCCGACATGTTAACTCCTGATGAGATATTATATATATATATACCTAATATGATATATACTATATATATATACTATATATATATATAATATATATATATATATAAATATTACAATATATACTATATACTTATATATAATAATTATATATTTAATATAGTTAATTATATATATATAATATATATATTATACTACTATATATTATATATATAAATATAATATATATAATATATATATATATATATATATATATCATATATATATATATATTTATATATATATTAATATATAGTATATATATATATATATATATATTATACTATATATATATATAATAATATACTATATATATATATATATATATATATTATATATAATTATATACTATAATATGTTACTGTAATTAAACACAAACTCGGAGGTTTCTTCAAAAAAAATCAATAAAAACCATTGCTTTTTTGGACAGTTCATTTGTTTATTGTTTTTTATTTTTTTATTTACCTTCAATCATTTTTAATTTTTTTTGTTTTTTCTAAGTTTTTATCAAAATATTTATATTTTAAAGACTCAATAGGTAACAATTATATTTTAAACATTGTAAATTGAAAAAACATATTTGAGATTATTTTCAATTATATAATTATATACTATAAGATATATATCTATATATATATATTATATATATATACTTATATATATATATTATATATATATATATATATATATATCATACAGTATATTATATATATATACTATAATAAATATATATATATATAATTATAATATATATAATATACATATAACTTTTATTACTAAAGCATACGCATCCTATATAATATATCTATTATATAATATATTTATATATTTACTAATATATATATTATTATATATAATTACTCATATACTTACATGCTCTAAACTGAACTTGTATATCTATGCATATATATAGTTATATATATATATATTTTATATATATTATATATATATATATATCATAATATATAATATATATATATTACCTATTATATTCTTATACATACCCCACTATCATATATATATATATATATATATTTATATATATATATATATATATATATATACTAAATATATACTATATATATATATATATATATATATATCTATTATTATTATATATATATTTACTATATATATATATTAATTGTCGGATGCATAGCATTCCATTCTCTATCCCCTTGAACTAATCCTTGAAAATCTGGTATACAGAAATATCGTACTCTTCAAATTCAGCAATTCGTTGCTCTTTTTATATATCTTCATCTATGGCAATAAAAATCAGCTTCTTTTAAATTCTAAAAAATCTGTTCTTCTTAAGAAATCAACAATCTTTCTGGTGTTCACCTTCACCATCTCTTTCTGACAACTCTGAAAATTCTTAAATTGCTTTAATTCAAATTTGCTTCTCCTTCATTCGCGTCCTCTTATTTCTCCAACGGTCATTGCTATCTTATATTTCTGCTAAAGCCACTGCACTCTTTCCTCAAACATTTTCCCTCACTTCATCTCTACGACCTCGACCAGAGCTATTACCTCATCCCCGCCTACTTATCAACCTATTTAAAATGTTATTTCTTGCATTATCTGGCATATAGTCTTAACACTAAGAAGGCTGTACAGAGAGTACCTGAAGTTATATACCTCTGGTCCTCAAAACTGCCTATAGCTTGCAATCTGCCTTGGTAAAACTGTTCTCCTCACTGTCTCTTAAAAACTTAAACCTTTCCCTCATTCTGAAAGCAATGTCACTCATCCGCACGTAACTGGAAGAAGCGAGATTCAGTCAACAATTAAACTATCGTCCCCTATCGCTTAACCTCTGTTCTTCTTGAAGCTTCTTGCTCTTTCCTAATCCTTCATCTATCAACATGAGATTTAGAAAACACCTCTTATGAAATTTCTTTCTAAAATCATAGTTCTCTGTCACTTTTCCAATTATGGATTATCTTGTAAAGTAACATTATCGTTAAAAATAGATGATCTTCTCCTTCTCTCCGCACTGTTCTTCTTTCTACAAAAAAAAATAAAAAAAAAAAAACAAATACAAAATATAAACATAAGAAAAAATACAAAAAAAAAATTAATCAAAGAAAAAAAAGAAAAAAAATAATAGAACATATTTTCATAGTACTGCCAGAATAATCAATATCGACTTTCGAAACAACAAACCTATGCCAAAAAGGCTTAATATCTAAACATTCACCACTTTCGGTGGTTTTTTTCTATTCCCATAATAACTCTAATAGAACAAACCTTCGATAATAACCAAAAGTCAATTATAAAATAGAACCGATATTAAGAAATACAGATAACCAACCATTATATCATTTAATACATCATCATAGTTGTGCTCCTCAGAATTCTGTACTAACCCCAACTCTTTATTTTATTTTGCACCAGTGATCTATCGTTACTGTGTTCCCTTCCACCTTAAAGCTTGGATAACTCATCACGCTTTCAGTACTCCTTCCAATTTGAAACGACCCATTCACAGTAAATAAATGATGTCTAGGAGGGTAGCCCTGTAAAAGCCAACAGACTTCTGATCTTAATAGATACTATATTGTGTTAAGAAACATGGTTGTTTCAATCCTCATAACTCAGCTTCTCATCTATCTACTTTGACACCTATTACTTTCACACAACTATAATATCCTCTTTGAAAACACAACTCTAGCATTATACTCTTCTTAATACTGTTGATATTTTCTTTTCTCATGATCTTTATTATAGGGTGGGAAAAAGGATCACACATGTTCTTTCTAACAAGTTTCTAGAAAATTGGTGTTCCAAGGCGCCTTCAGAACTACTACTCACCATCCCAGTTGCTAGCTCTACATAAGGACGTTGTTCGCCCTTCTATAGAGATGAAAAACCAGTATTCAAGCGGTTGGTTTCTACACTTATTTCTCTCCTTTATAATGTGTATCCAGGAAACTTTGTCTACATCTTAACACTCCAACTCTAACCAACCCTCCTTAAATCTTTCTAGCCGTCGAACTGTTGCATCACTCTTGTTATTATATTGCTATTACAGTTGACATTGATTTTTTTAATTTTCCAGTCATGCACCTTCTTCTTTGAGGAGATTTCCTACAAACTCGTATTTCAGACAGTCTCATCCATTATCCGCTCAACCTCTACCCAGGACTTAACTTGCTCATGCTCAATTTACATGAACTCTACCGGTAGAGTCTGGAACATGTTTTTCCTCCCTTTATTTACTTGTCTAAATATAATAATTAGGATGTATTAACTATACTTTCATATAAAAAAAAAAAAAAAAAAAAAAAAAAAAAAAAAAAAAAAAAAAAAAAAAAGATTCTTTAGGTTTAAAAAAAAAAAAACATGTTGGTTTAAACTAAGCAACTATATATTATATATATATATATAATAATATATATATATATTATATCTATATATATAAATATATATATATATAATATATATATAATATATATATATATAAATATATATATATATATTATATATATACTATATATTACCCACCCCCCACCCCCCCCACCCCCCTCCCCCAGCCTATTATATATATAAATAATATATAAATAGATATATTATTATATTTATATATACTATAATATATATATATACTACTATTATAGTATATATATATATATATATATTATATATATATATATATATATATTAATATATATATTATATCATTATATAAATATATATATATAATATATATATTATATATATATACTATATATATATATTATATATATATAATATATTATATACATACATATTATATATAATATATATAATAATATATATATATAGATATACTAGATATAAACTATATAGATGCTATTAAATACTTACATATATATATATATACTATATATATATATAGTATATATATATATATATATAATAAATATATATATATAATATATAGTATATATATTGTTTATTATTAATGATCTAACAATTCTTTCTGGATGGAAACTCCGACTAAAATTAATAACTATCAAAGAATTATTTATTAGATTAAATTTAAAGGTACACACCCCGGCGCATTATATATATATATATATATAATATATATATATATTATATTATATATATATTATAATATATATATTATATATATATTATAATAATTATATAATATATATATATATATATAATACTATATATCTATAATAATATAAATTATAATTATATATATATATATATATATATATCTTTTAAAATTATTAAAAAATAAATTATAATTTAAAAATAACATCTCATACTTTCATTAACTATATCTATATATCTCACTATCTATCTAGCTCTCGTCTCTATTATATATATATATATATATATATATATATATTATATATATATTAATAATAATTATTTATAATTATATATATATATATTAATATAATTAAATGACAGGATGATAATAAATGATAGGTGGTAGGGGGTAGTAGTGAGTAGGTCGGATAGTGGAGTCAAGTTATTATAGGGTGAAAGCTGTATAGATGTCAGTGTAATCTCACTATTATTATATACTGTGAGGAGATAAGATATATAAATAATTAATGATTAATAGGGGTGTAAAAAGTAAATCATATAATTCGATGAGGTGTGTTATCACACGATTCAATTAAAAATAAATTAATTATTTATATGAGATTATTGAGTTATCCATATGTGGGTGCAGATAACAACAAGTGTGTGTGCGTATAACGCCACAATCAAGTGAGAGGTGATAGAATAGGGATAGCTTAGAAATCAGTCGGGAGTAATTATAATTGTCGTTTTCTCTGAAGAGTGATAGATTTCGAGAATGACTTATAATATGAGACGCACCAGATCTCATAGTTATATAAAGATTAAGGAGGTATATATTTTATTGTTGGATCATGATAGACGACATGTATAGCTTAATATAAATAAGCAATTTTGGTGAAATGTGCTGTGAGTCTTAAAATATTGATACGTTGGTGACTATTAATAACTCCTAAACGAGAGGATGCAGAGGCGAGAGTGCTAATTTGATTAGATATGGGAGTGGAGATTTGTGGAGGTGAGAGGACACAAAAAAACACAACTTGTAAGAAATATAATTACTCAGGCGCACGGAATAGATGAGGCAAGACAGTCTTCGAAATTTTATGCTTCTACCACGCCACTCACTCTGATAATTGATCTCGATGGAATGCGCGAGTGCGAGACACGAAGCCGTTCAGAGAGAATATATTGAATAAGATTGAATTGGAGAGATATCTCAAGCAGGTAAATGTACTCAGAAGTTGAGAGTGGTAATACAGTGGTGAGTGTGTAGAGGTGTGTGAGCGAGTAGTCTTAAAGAGAGAGCAAAATTTGGTATAAATAATGTAAAAAAGCAAAGTATCTTTCTGATTCAAATAACCTATTTTCACCAAAAAAATAGGAAAACTCTATTCACTCTCAATTTGGAATTATTCCAAAAGGTCTCCTCGCAAAGTTGATGGCGTAATACCGTCTTCTCCATACACCATATACCACCTCCGTGTAGAGCGAGATTGTGTAAAAGTATGGTATAGTGCTTCTTGACATATTTAGCAATGTATTTTTGTATTGTAATTAATATAATATTAATATAATATATTATATAATATATATATTAATATATATTAATATATATATATAAAATTATATTAATATTATATATATATTATATATATTAAATAAATATATATTATATATAATATATATAATATATAATATATATATAATTAATATATTATATTTTATTAAAATATAATTATTATATATAAAATTATATAAATATATAATAATATATATATATATTATATAATTATAATTATATATACTCGATATAGCTATTTTACTATAAATCCAAACAAATTATACTGGAAAGCTAAAAAATATTACACCATAAAAAATAGCATATTCAGTAAAATTTAATAATATTATTAAAATTGCCTTTAGTATTTATTTCTCATGTAACTATGCAAATTAGGAAAGAATAAAATATTCCATTCCACTATTTATAAGAAAACAAACATAACAATTTCCAAATATAAATGTATATTTAATGTATATTGCATATTTATTATATTTATACTTTATTATTATTTTATTATTTATTAAAATAAAATAGGGAAAGGTTTTAAACCCCCGTTTTAATAAATAATAATAAAAATATATATATATATACTCCGGTAGCACGAAAGATGTAATCGATTTTTTTTATCGACGATGATTATGATGATTTAAGAAGATTCATAAATATATGTAGAACCTTAAAATCATTTTTTTTTACTCTAATCAGGTGAAATACTCAGTAACTCAATTAATTAATTGTGAGTGACAAAGATGGATAGAGTATCTCAGGGTCTCTCGGTCGACTTCTACTCTCTCAGTGTACTTACCGTCAGATCATCGTATGACCCTTTTAAAAAATAAATAAAATATAAAGTAAATAAATAATTAAAATTATATAATACAAAATTTAAGCAGCTTTCGGCAACTCTTATTATCGTCTCTTTTCTATATAGGAATGAATTATTTTAGCTAGCTACACGTTGTAAACTATTATTAGCATGGAGTATTTCACTAGCATATTGACTAGTGTTCTGACTAAACGATTTTTTTACTGATAGTCATTTTTATGTAATATCGTTCCCTTTAATTAGGAGTAGGTGACTATATGTATATAGGTCATAAGCATATCTATAGTATAGTATATTTAAATTATCTATATATAATATTAAGTATTAATACTATTATAATATATATTAAAATAACTTATTTAATATATATATAATTGATATAATTGATATAATTGATATAATATTATTGATATTAGTATATATATATAATATTATATATATATACAATCATACATATATTCATATTATATATTATATATAATATATAATATATATTATATATTTTAAAGATATATAATATATATAATATTAATATACTATAATATAACTATACTAAATAGTAGTTTCCACTTAATAGCATTCACTTTCATGTGTAATGAAGGTGAGTTATTTTTATACGACTATAATATTATAAGTAAAATTATAATAAAATTAACTTTAATAATTATTAGGGTATCGAATTATTATATTATTATATATAAATTATTGATAAACAATAATTAGTATGAATTTTATGAATATTATATTATATGAAGATGATCAGACATCAATGAGTGCTGAGAATTTGTTCATCGAGGAATTACATTGATCCATTCTACTATTATTCTTAATTACTTTCATCACTATATAACTCCTTACTAAAGACACATATTATATTCTGTTATGATCTTTATTATATGCTAGGCTTCAGATATGTGGATGAAATTATTTTGTCGAGCTGTATTCCAGTTGCACAACAAATAATAACCCAATGCATAGAGACATATCTCTCAATTATATACATTAAAATTTATGTAGCGAACGTTATACACTTCATAACAAAGGATAATGCAGTACTGTGGCACAATGGAAAACATCTACAAAAATATTAACTGCAGCTAATCTTTCGTTGTATTGAGTGCCTCTCCCTCATTATGATTTTTAAATGATTCTAAACACGATATAAATCACAGCAATTAACGCAATACGTGAGAGTTAATGTATGTAACCACCATATTCTCACTAACCCATATACTACATATCTCATTGGTACTATATATATATATATATACCGCACATATATATATTAATAGTATTATATATATATATATATATATATATATATATATATATATATATATATTATATACATCTAAATAACAATCATTAATAACAATAGTGGGTCAGCATCGCCACACTTCCTTCCGAGACGTCTTCACCGGCCTGTAATAGAAAACTTATAACGGAGCTTGTCTCACAAATTTTGCTTCGAAACTACTTACTACTTCAATGTTAAAAATACAGAAATTCCTGAGAAAAAACGCTTCCAAAACACAGTGCTCTAAAATATCCCACCCCCAAACATTAATTTCATCTAAAGCTTAACAAAACACACGCAAGGAAAAATTTATGACAGCAAATATCCCTTTCACCACAATTTACACAAAAAACATACATTTAAGCAATATCCAAACATAAACATTAACCACATAAAAAAGATCAGTACACACCAAACCATATTATAAAAAAAAAAACTTAATAAAATTATATTACTATATATGAATCTATTAATTATAATTAAAATTATTAATAAATAACCAATGCTCCATAAATAATATTAAAAGAATCTTTTCTTTTGTGATCTATTATATCAAAAGAATGCCCTTTGCTTACTCCGTTGAAGACTTAGAATCTCGAGTTACATAAGGTGTAAACCAAAAATTATGATTTGATTACCGCAGGTAATTTATTTATTACACGGAGCGATACGAACTCACGGATAAAACAACACAAGCCATCGATGGATAAGAGTCATTGGGGTTTCTCTGCGCGTACTCACACATCAGGGGACGACGGGAGCTACTTCAATACCCCCATCTGAGATCCCTACCGATCGAAGATCTCAGAAAACACTCCTAAAACAAAACAAATGACACGAGATTATAAAAAGAAAAATTATATCTTAGATGATATCATTAAAAACAAGTGTCATTATGCCCACCGTTAATTTTGACTACTCGAGGAAAAACACTTTACCTTGAAGACCTTGCGCGTGTTTGTCAATATGAGTCACATCTTTAGACGCAAGAGTGCCACCATTAAAACTGATATTACTAATCTGTCACTATGAGATATGAGATCAATGAGTCTTTAGATAATAAAATTTTTTAAGAAATAACCAAAATAATTTTTTTAACTATTCCTCGACTGAATACTTCCTGAAATCAAAAATGTTAGCTTTATCTTTTCCCCTCCCGTACGAATCTTATCTGTGTACCTCTACGTTACACTGCCTGACTCTTCGCTATGCTGGCTATAATATATTACTACTATACCTTTACCTATAATAACTCTATCCACTATATATATATATATATGCTTATTATCATATATATATCATATATATCATACTCACTACCTGCTCGTGCTGTGTGCCTGTCGTGCTGTGTGTCGTGTGTGTGTGTGCTGTGTGTGTGTGTGCTGCTCGCTCGCCTGCGCGCTCCTCGCTGTGTGTTGATGTGATAATGAAGTTTATGGCCGCAGTATAAATGTTTTTTCTTATTATAACTTATTTTTTCAAAATATATTGTTAGTAAAACTGCTAACCAGCACAAATAACACGCGCGATGACACACAGCATAAGACTATGCAAAAATAATAAAGATCTTCATAATAAAGTAAGCAAAAACTTTCATTTTGCATGAGAAAGAAAACAGGATTTTAGTGCTAATACGTGGAAGAATTTAAGGTAGGGTAAATGCATGCAAGTTTTTGTTATCATATTGTTTTTTTTAATAATATAAATTTTGTGTATACATAAGAAAACATATCATAACTTGAACTTAGCGGGTAAGTTAACAGCAACCTAACCTATATCGGAACGACTTGGGAGGACGAGGGGCAAAACATATTTAAAGTTAAAATTATCTGAGCATCTAACCTATAATCGGAGTGCAGCGATGCAAATTCGACCTAATCTACACGTGGATCTACTTTGGCGTAAAACAGATTTATTCTACTTGTCCTTTCGGTATGCATTTTTTTGCGAACACTACCAGAAAATATCCCGAGATATCGTATGTTCCAAGGGCACTGGCCAAACGTAATGATTGAGTAAAAAAGAGCGATTTTTCATTACTTAAAATAATTACTATATAGTTGGAATTAAGTATTATCAAAATTAAATTCATATGATAGATCTTCTTCATATCAATGCACTCAAATATGTTGTTTAGTGCCATATAATTACAATGTATGATAAAAAAAAAGTAAATAAACAATACACTATTCTATTTGCCCCATGGTAATTTACGTTCCATGATTGGCTTTATATATATTAGAATAAATAGTGTACTTTAATGAATCGATAAATAGTACCTTTATATTATAGTGCATTATATAGATTATTATTATATATATAAAGCTGTAAAATTTATATAT
>JABUQX010094880.1:55000-67075 GCA_015478945.1 Trachelipus rathkii
AAATTCTTGGTTGTAGTGACTGAGAGACAGAAATTCTTATCTCTGGTTCAATGGTTATTTTATTTCTCTTTTTTGTTTTTAAATATGTTGTTATAGCATTTAAAGTTTGCTTGCATAAATATGTTGACCCAAATGGAAGCAAGGAATTAATTGCAGCTTGTGCAAATTTAGGATATTCATTTTTCAATCCACACCACCAGTTTGACAAAGCTGTTTCTTGAAAAGTACTTCTTAACAGGCCATATAAAATATATTGAATATTATAGAAGATCAAATGAAATATCTAAAAGAAAAAAAATTTAAACAAAAAAAATTTATAAATATAAATGATATTTATACAAAATATAGATACTTTTATAATAATGAGAAACAGTTTTAGAACAGTATATTCTTTTGACATATAATATGCATAATTTAAACTAATTTCTAGGCCTTTAATTGCAAAAGTATTTCTAAACATTGAACTAAAAAAGTTTATACTCTATTTGAATAAAATGAACAATAACTGGCTTTTCAAATAGTTAAATAACGAATAAAAACAGTGGATATATCCCAATATTTAAGAATAAATGGACGGAATGATAAAAGCTCAAAAAAAAAAAAAAGAAAAGAAAAAAAAAAAAAAAGAAATAATAATAATAATAAAAAATAAAAATGTTCTGATAATTTTTATAAAAGTTCAAGAAAAGCAAAAAATTGATACCTTACAGGTATATATATATATATATATATATATATATATATATATATATATATATATATATATATATATATATATATATATATATATATATATATATATATATTTTTTTTATTTTATATATATATATGCTGTATATATATAGCAAGGTTACTTTTCCTGACGAGGTGCTCGCATTTTTGATATTCAGGTCACTCGAGGTCGCTGTGAAAGTCACTCGGCTAAATGGTCAGTACATGGGCGATTTTACTCCAGTGACGGCTTTTTGTAGAGTGTGCTTTATTTTATTTATTTTTAAATTAATTTATGTATTTAATATATTAAATATCTCTGAAAATTACAAGATTAAAATAATACAAACGCCGTATAAGTCAATATAACAGAATTAACTAAATTTATCATAACCTCTAGTTTAGAGGCCAACGCAAAAGTCAACCTAACATACCTTACACGGCCTGTAAGTCCATGTTATGATAAGTTTGGTTAATTCTGTTAGATTAACTTACACGGCTTTTATTATATATATATATATATATATATATATATATATATATATATATATATATAACCTATATAATATATATATATATATATATATATATATATATATATATATATATATATATATATATATATATATATATATATATATATATATATATTTAGTGATGGGGAAAATAATCGGAATCGGCATCGGAATCGGAGGAATCGGCTGTTTTTCAGGAATCGGAATCGGAATCGGAATCGGCAAAATTGTACCGATTCTTTGACCGATTCTTTGGTATACAATCTGAAAATAATTTTTATTCGATCTTTATGATATTTCAAAGACAATATTTCGAAGTCTGTCGTATTGATTTTTAATTTCAGTTCTTCCTTAATTCTATTTAATTAATTCTATTTCAGCATTTGGCAATGTTTCGTTATGTAAAGCCTAAGATTTTAACTCAGGTTTTTCAGACAGCCATGGTGAGGCAGACATTTGGCAATGTACCCTGGTCATTTTATGTAATATGTTTGATATTTATATACCTATTTGAACTTGTAGTGAGCAGTGAAATATTTGCCTTGTAGGCTTGTAATAATTGGAGCTATTGAATATAAATGCTATCCTTCGAGTTTCACCTTTTCACGTATCTCACACAGCATCTAATATAAGTGATTGTCTTCAAAATATTATGGAAGAATTCAATATTCCTGCTAATAAAATTCATGTTATAGTAAGGGATAACGCACCTAATATGGCTGCAGGAGTTACACAAGCAGGATTCCAGAAATTACCTTGCTTTTTACACTCTTTGACACTACTTCTGATGATGCCATATTTGAACAAAGTGACGTAAAAAAATATAGCCATATGCAAACAAATCGTAGGTCATTTAATCACTCGCCTCAAGCTATTGCCAAGTATGAAGAATATCAAACTAGATTTAATTTACCACAGCACAGATTTATTCAGGATGTACAAACCAGATGTAATAGCCAGTATCATATGCTTTCAAAATTTTTGAACAAAAGACGGCTCTCATTTCATATTGCAGTGATCATTCAAAACCTGCATGCTTAGAAACAACGGAAAGTTCTTGAAAAATTGCCAAAAATACTTAAAAATTTTGTTGATTGTACAAATTTATTGAGCCACAAGGAATCAATGGCATCGGCAATAATCCCAAATATGAAAGTGATTTGCATTTTTTAAAAGAGTCAGAAAAAGGACTATTTGAGGGACTTAGGTCTACAGTATCAGCATGGAAAAATTCAGTAAAAAACAGATTCAGCATTTACTTTACTGATAAGAATCTTGTGCTTGCTACCTATCTTGATCCACGCTTTAAAACTACATTCCTTGAGGATGAATATAACAATAAAAAAGTGGAAGATATTCTTAAGCAATGGATATGCGAAGATATATGTTGTATAAAGGAAAGGAAAACAGTTTCCACTACTTTAAACCAATCTTCAGATTCTTCTCATTTATCAACAGAATAGGGCGAAAAAAGTGATACTGAAGATAATAGTTTTAACTTCAGTTTTGAAAGCTGTTTTTCGGAATTTAAGGAGAAAAAGACTTTAAAAACAGCAAAGAAACTCATTCCTAAGGAGAAAGACACATATATTGAAAAAATTGAAGATGTTATAAAAGTAGAAATCAGCCAATATAAAATATGAAACTTATTAAAAATTCAGAAAGTCCCTTACAATGGTGGCCATCGAATAAAGGTACCTTTCAGCATTTGGGTTTCCTTGCTAGAAAGTGAAAGACTTCAGAATTGGAGGATCAATTTATTCTCCTAAAAAAATCGGATGCACTCAGAAACGGGAGAAATGTTAATGTTTTTGCACTACAATTTATAGTCATATATACAAATAATAATATAATATTACTAAGATCATAATTTTAGTAAATTAAAGAAGGATTTTATTCAAAAAATGACAAAATTGTTCATTTATTGTAAGATTTTTAAATATTGCTATTATTTTTCAGTGGTTAAATAAATAAAAGGTAATTAACTAATTATTTCTTTAGCAAAGATAAAATATAAGAGAATTCTATAACATTAATTTATAAGGTTTTAAATATCTAAAATTAGTTGATTTAGCAAAATTAGGCATATATATATATATATATATATATATATATATATATATATATATATATATATATATATATATATATATATATATATATATATATATATATATATATATAAAGTTTCTTTATATATATATATATATCAGTGGCGATTCCTGCCTCATGTTTGGACGCATGCAATGCTGGAAACTAAAAAGCTAAAGAAAATGTTTATCCTCCTTTAAAAACTATATATATATATAATAATAACATATAATATATATATAATATTTATAGATGTATATATATATATATAATAACTATATATATCTCTTTAAAACTATATATATATATATATATATATATATATATATAACCGTATATTAATACATTAAACTTACTTTAAATATTACGGAAGGTTTACTTGAACATGAAATCTATTCTCCTGGTCGTTTTGCAAAATTCTTCTATTATTAAATTATAAAAATTGTCTTTATTTTCCATGTTTCTTAAGATAATTTTTTTCTATCGATATTAAGGAAAGATTGGACAATCTTACTTTCATTTGAGAGTTTCTCAAATATGTTTTAGTTCTCTTAATTGAGAGCTGAAAATGTGCGTTCAACACTCGCACTTGATATTGGTATAGTTAGAGTTAAAATTAACAGTCTATAGAGTTCCTTAAGGCATTCTGAAATCTTATTCTCTAATAAATACTTAAGGATTTCGTCAACATTATCTTTAGCAAAAATTTTGTTTCAGTATGCAATACACAATTCAGATCGCAAACGTGGAAAGTCAAAGTAAGAACGGTAGTTTATTTTTAAAGATTGAAAAGCCTTTTGAGGAAAACTAATATTGTATGGTTTAAATTTTTTGCCATTCAAAAGTTGTACAAAATCCAAATTATTAAAAGACATAAAACCCCCGCTCTTTGGTATTTGGGTGTCGCGGGGGTTCCTCCGCCCCTCCCCTACTGGGTATGGAAAACGTCCCCCACTGTGTTCCCCGTCGGCTCGAGCCCCCTAAATTGCCGTGTAATACCTTTACAAATAATATATATACTATGTCCCCCGCCGGCTCGAGCTCCCCCCCCAAAAAAAAGCAATTTTTATGTTTTTTTTATTTTTTTTATTTTGTTTACGATTGCCTAACAAAAATGTATTTCATTTCCCTGTAGCTTTTGTAGTTTTCGAGACTTTTAGGATTCCAGCAATGTATTCTTTTTCCCGGTAGCTGTTGTAGTTTTTGAGATATGGATTGTGGCTCTTCTAGAGGCTGGCCATATATATATATATATATATATATATATATATATATATATATATATATATATATATATATATATATATATATATATATATATATATATATATATATATATATATATATATATATATATATATATATAAAACTGAAATGCGTAATGATGAATAAAGGCGTTATGTGAAAAAAAGCCACTAAATTTAAACCTTATTCACTTTTGATTTAAGATCTAAATACATTAATTTTTCTCCCTTACTAGAAGCAGAAAAATAACTTTGGTTTAAAGGCATAATGCTAAAAAAAAAAAATTAGGCCGTATTTAGTCATGCGATAAGGCCTATTATTGAATAAAATTGTTTTCCCAATCTATAAGCAATCTGTCATTCTCATTTGCATTGCATTTTTGGCCATATTTACTAATAGAATAAGGGCTAGTTTTCATTTAGAAGCGGATTTTTTCTGAATTTCTTGCATTTAAAGCCAGCATATAAAATTTACTATTATAAAATATTTATAATATTTAATATTATGTTATTTTCATCCCACCAAAGTACACATGCCGTAATTATTTTTTTACTTTACGTACGTACGCATTCATTGCATGCTTTGCATTCATGGAGAAAACGCCACTGATATATATATATATATATATATATATATATATATATATATATATATATATATTTTGTATCGTTAAAAAAATATATATATATATATATATATATATATATATATATATATATATATATGATATATATATACTAAATTTACTCTTATATATATAAGACATTGGTTTCAAAAGAATCGGAATCGGAATCGGAATCGGCACTTTTGACTGGTATCGGTATCGGAATCAGCATCGGCTGGAAATTTGGAATCTTCCCATCACTAATATATATATATATATATATATATATATATATATATATATATATATATATATATATATATATATATATATATATATATATATATATATATATATATATATATATATATATATATATAAAAAAAATATATATATATATATATATATATATATATATATATATATATATATATATATATATATATATATAACAAATACCTTGCTGCTGCTATATGCTAACGCCTGCTGCTCTTATATATATATATATATATCTATCCATATAAATATATATCTATATATATATATATATATATATATATTGGAAAGTATACAATAGACGAAAAAATGAGAAAAGAATTAAGATACTTTTAGGAAAAGTTTATTTAAAGAAAAATGTAGATAAATATGTATTAAATATAAAAATCTTTTCAATTAATAAAAATTTGATTAAAATTAATAATTAATAAATTAAATTATATTGTTTATCTTACGTTTGGCAGCGCTCTGATTAAAACTCGGAGAAATTCAGGGTAAATTTGAAATTAGTAGTAGTTTTGACCGTAGAAGGGAAGGGTGTGTTTTTAATTCTTTTAAAAGAAAATGTTATGATACAATGTGTATGAAATATGTATTAATGAAATTATGAGCAAACAATGTAGTTCAATATTATTTATTCTTTTATAGATTGGTATAATTTTTGTAGAAAAATTTGTGATAGAAATATTAAATTCGAGAAAAAAAATGACCTGACCTGACCTAACCTAACCTAACCTACCTAACTAACCTAACCTAACCTAACCTAACCTAACATAACATAACCTAACCTTACCTAGCCTAACCTTACCTAACCAAACCTAGCCTAACCTAACATAACCTGACCAAACCTAACCTAGCCTAACCTAACCTAACCTAACTTATCCTAACCTAACCTAATTTAACCTAACCTAACCCTAAAAGTGGTTTAAATAAATAACATATATATATATATATATATATATATATATATATATATATATATATATATATATATATATATATATATATATATATATATATATATATATATAAAAATAATGTTTATAATTTGGTGTAAAAGTTTCAGTAAAACAAATTGTCATTGCAAGTTTGCCGACTCCGGAGATTTTTCGTTTATCGTTTATTCTATACCTTCAACCATATATATATATATATATATATATATATATATATATATATATATATATATATATATATATATATATATATATATATATATATATATATATATAATATTAATAATAATAATATAATAATAATAGCAATAATAGCAATAATATATACATATATAATTATATATATATGTATATATATGTATAATGTAATAATATATATATATATAATAATATATATAATAATAATATAATAATAATAATAACATATAACATATATAAATATATATATTTATTATTATAATATAATATAATAATATATATGTATGTAATATATATATATATATATATATATATAATAATAATAATAATAATAATAATAATAATATGTATAATAATATATATAATAATATAATAATAATAATAATAATATATATATATATAATAATAATAATAATAATAATAATAATAATAATAATAGTATTTAATAATAATAATATGTAATAATAATGATATGTATGAGTTAATAATAATAATAATAATAATAATAATAATAATAATAATAATAATAATAATAATATATATATATAATACTAATAATATATATATATGTAATAATATATATAATATATAATATATATATATATATATATATGTAATATATATTTAATATATAATAATAATAATAATAATACATATATATAATATAATAATATATATAATAATAATAGTAATAACAATAATATTAATAACAATCATTAATGCATTAATGTATGTAATATGTAATAATAATAATATATATATATAATAATAATAATAATAATATAATAATAATATAGGTTATAATAATATATATGTAACCAACAACGTAACCAATATAACTCTTCAACTATATACTAATAACATATGTAATATAATATATGTATAAATAATAATAATAATATTGTAATATATATAATACGTAATAATAATAATAATGTATCTCTGTATGCAATTATCATGTTATTGATACAATGTAAAGATAGAAATATATAATATATATATATGTATATAACAATATGTATAATATAATAATAGCAATAATAATAACAATAGTTAGTATATAATAATAATAATAATATATATATATAATAATAATAATAATAATATATATATATATATAATATAATAATAATAATATGTATATAATAATAATAATATATATATATAATAATATAAATAATATATACATATGTATATATATATAATAATAATAATAATAATATGTATAATATATAATATATAATATATATATATATATATATAATATAATAATATTAATAATAATAATAATAATAATAATAATAATAATAATAATAATAATAATAATAATAATAATAATAATAATAATAATAATAATAAAAATAATAAATTCTATAAATCTGTATGCTATATATATATATATATATATATATATATATATATATATATATATATAACATAACAATATATGCTGCTATGCTATCTATATATGCTGCTGCTGCTGTATGCTGCTGCTATATATATGCTGCTGCTGTATATATAGCCTTATATGCTATATATATATATCTCAGAGAGGTGGGCATTTCCGCTCTTGATCCGCTGATGATCCGCTAGTTCGCTCCGAGCGGACTACCAGAATAGGTGCGGACTAGCGGAGGTGCGGAGACGTCAGGAAATTAGCGGACTTGCACGTGCGGATCAAAAAAAGTTTCCGCTCTTTTGTTCCGCACCTTTTAAAAAAATGAAAGCTTACTTATTAAGAATTCTTATTGGTTATAATAAAGAAATATAATTTTTATTTTAAGTTTATAACTAATTATACTTTTAGTCTAAGACTTATTGTTTTTTTAATAATTAAACTTCCAAAACCAATCTCAACCTCCTTAAAGGTACCATATATAATAAATAACATTTAAATTGATTTTATAGACTGAATAGCTATTACCCTCATCTATAACTTTAATTAATTATATTATTACACTATAATAACTAGGCAATATATAAATCAATTCTGTGTAAAAAATCCATATATATATATATATATATATATATATATATATATCTTATATATATATCTTTATATATATATATATATATATATATATATATATGCTATATATACTATATATATATATATATAATTAAATATATTATATATATAATAAAATATATATATATATATATATAAAATTTATGTATAAAAAAAATATATATATATATATATATATATATATATATATATATATATATATATATATATATATATATATATATATATATATATATATATATATATATATATATATATATATATATATATATATATATCTATATTTATATATACATATATATATGCTTATTTATTCAAGGTCAGCTAAAAAGGACGTTGCCTCTTAAACATTAGTTGATGACCGTAAAAAAAAATATATATATATATATATATGTATAATTTATATATATAATATATTGATATGTATATATAATAATAATAATAATATATGCTATATATATATATATATATATATATATATATATATATATATATATATATATATATATATACTTATAATATATATATATATATATATATATATATATATATACATATATATATATATATATATAATAACAACAACTAACTTTATATATATATATATATATATATATAACTAACTATATATATTTCATATAATATATATATATATATATATATATATATATATATATATATATATATATATACTGCTGTATATATATATATATATATACTCCATATATTTATAACTAACTAAATTACTGAGCAATAATTAAAGGTAATATGGATCTCTTGTCCTTTGAAGAAGACATTGAGGAGGAAGAGGAAAATTATCTTGAGATTTTGTAAACATTCATTCAATTTTTCATATAATATTATAATAAAATTTTTTTGTAAGGATATATACCATTTAGTAGTTAATATTAAAACCTTTGTGAAATGCGTTATTAGCGAAAACGTGCGAAGTGCGGAAGTGGAAGTGCCGGAAGTGCGGACTTGCGTGGAGGAGGTTGATGTTTCTGAATAAGTGCGGAGGGCGTTAGCGGACTACGTTTCCTCTCAGGAATTGCGGGAGGTGCGTTAGCGGACTACCCCTAAATGAGCGGGGTGCCCACCTCTAGTATATTATATATATATATATATACTTATATATATATATATATACTATATATATATATATATAAATATATGAGCACATATATAAACTCCTCACACATATATATCTATATGCCTTACTTATATATATAACTCTTACATATATATATATATAACTCTCCTCTGCTGCTATATATATATATATATATATATATATATTAACTTTCATATATTTCCCCTTAAATTTTGTAGCTTAAAATATTTTAGGCTTTGAAATATTTATTTCTTCGTCAGACATTTAATTTTTTTATTCTCTCATGACTTTTTCACTGGTTTTGGTTTGTATTTATCTTGTTCTTTTTTCATGAGATGGTTTACATCTAAGCTATAAATTTATTAACATTTCCTAAGTATTTTTTTCTTAATTTTCCAAAAATTCTTTACTAATATGCCAAATATATATATATATATATATATATATATATATATATATATATATATATATATATATATATATATATATATATATATATATATAAAATCTGTATATACTTATAATATATATATATATATATCAGTGAAATCTTAAATTATTTTTCTGTAGAACTTGAGGTTATATATATATATATATATATATATATATATATCTCTTACTTTTATATATATATATATATATATATATATATATATATATATATATATATATATATATACTATATATATAACGAAAACACTTTAACTGCAATACGTCCTTATTTATTTGAAGGAAAATTTTAATTTTTCACGTCCTTTTGAATAAAGCTATGTTTATTTATGTGTATTATATGCATAAGATTGACTCAAAGCCTGACATAGGCCTACCAGAATTTTTAAATAATTATTTTAATTATATAAAGGTATACAACATTTAATTAATAAAAATGTTACATATAATTAAAATTCAATAAAGCACAACACCTTCACTGCCTCTATTCCAAAACTTAACACAGCTAATATTTATATGGTAAACATTTATTTTCACTCTGCCACCATAAATGAAAATATCGATAGATAGATAGATAGATAGATAGATAGATAGATAGATAGATAGATAGATAGATAGATAGATAGATAGATAGATAGATAGATAGATAGATAGATAGATAGATAGATAAGATAGATAGATAGAAAGATAAGAGAGAGAGAGAGAGAGAGAAGAGAGAGAGAGAAAGAGAGAGAGAGAGAGAGAGAGAGAGAGAGAGATTCAAAATCTTTTAATCAAATTAGGGTAAGTAAAATTTCATTGGACTGTTATCATCGTTTCATTACTCGCGAAAATTTTGCAATTTTTCGCTCGAACAGCCAGGAATGACGCTTGGCTTTTTCACTGTTTATATGAGTATGAAGATACCCATGCGCCCATAGCTTTGGCCTTCTTGGGAACAGAGTGGGAAGGGAAAATTTCCAAATTAATTTTAATATTATAATTGTTATTACTCAAGTAAGTTTCTTTAAATTTATTACCATAAATCAGTTTCTTTTTATACTTTCATATAAATTCTAATAATTTATTTTACTTTACCATTTAAATTATTTTATTAAAATGAACATAAGAATCAATATTCCCCTGCTGGGATATATATATATATATATATATATATATATATATATATATATAATAATATATATATGCTAATATATATATATATGTAATAATATATATATATATATGATATATATATATATATGCCACCTGCTCTTCCGCTGTAACGCTGCCATATATATACATGCCATGCCCAACAGCGCCGCCCTGCTATGCCACTGCTACCTGGCTGCCAGCCAGCCAGCCAACCAGCCCGCTCTGTAACAGTATAGCCAGCTAGCCAATAATATATACCTCACCTGCCAAATCATATATATATATGTATCATGTAATATATATAATAATAATATATGTATAATATATATATATATATACTAATAATATAATAATAATAATATGTATATATATATATTAAATGGAAATATATATATATAATATATAATATGTAATATATAATATATAATATAGTCCATGTATAACATAATAATAATATGTATGTATATGTATATATAATATATATGTATAATAATAATATTTATATATATGTATATTTATATATATATAAATAATATAATATATATATATATAATAATATATATAATATATATATATAATAATAATATATATATATATATATATATATATAATAATAATAATATATATATATATAAAATATAATAATAACATAATAATAATAATAATAATAATAATAATAATAATAATATATGTATAATAATAATAATAATTATTATAATATAATAATAATAATAGTAATAATAATATGTATG
>JABUQX010094881.1:0-35000 GCA_015478945.1 Trachelipus rathkii
AGAATTACTGATTTTACTGATTTACCTGCTTTAAGGTACTGTTGAAAAAAAGGGCAGATTTTTATTGTTTATAAAACGATAAAAAGATAAATTTTTTAAGTTATAAAACAAAATGTTTGAAGAAGAAACAAAACAAAAAATAATAAAAAAAAATTAAAATATATATTTGTAAATAAAAAACTAAAGAATAATAAAATTTCAAAAAAAAGAATTTATCAATCAAAATATTTTAAATAAAAAATTAAAAATAATAAATAAAAAAAGTTTAACAAAAATCAGTAATGTAATAAAAATTGCAAATAAAATTAAAACTTTTATTCAACGAACTTATTTTCAGCCCTATTTATACCAAAGATGATATCCATTTAATATGACTTCACTTCAACTTAGATCAGCTAGATCACATAGAATGCAGTAGATCGACGGATCGGTAGTAGGGCGGCTGGAGAAGGGATAGTTGGATTTACTTGATTTACTGACATTTACTGCTTTAGAGGTATGGTAAAAATGCAATTTTTAAAGTTATAAACCATGAAAACATAAATTTTTAGTAAATACAAAATGTTTAAAGAAACAAACAAATATAAAAAAAGTATTTTGTGTTTATGTATACAAAATATGCTTGAGCATCAATTAGATCAGTAGGAATCAATGATCCAATGAGATCAATAGATCCAGGATGGAAGGAGGGTGGCGTGGAGGATAGTCTTGCATTTACTGATTTAACTCTGATTTACAGCTTTAAAGTATGTAAATACAAATTTTTTAAAGTTATAAACATTAAAACTACATAATTTTTTTTAGATAAATACCAAAAATGTTTAAAGAAACAAACACAAAATAAATAAAAGTTTTTGTGTTACTTGTTATACAAAACTATGACCTTGCATCACATAGATCAATGAACGATCAAGTAGATGTCAATAGAATCAATAGATCACGGATTGGTAGGAGGGTGCGTTTAGGGTAGTATTAGAATTTACTGTTACTGGCTTTAGGGTATGTAAAATACAAATTTTTTAAGTTATAAACATAAAAAGAATAATTTTTTTAGTAAAAACAAAATGTTTAAAGAAACAAAACAAAACATAAATAAGAAGTTTTCTAAGATACTTACAATATGACTTGAATCAATGAGATCCTGAATCAAAAAGATCAATAGATTCAAATAGATCAAAGAATCATGGATGGGAAGGAGGGTGGCTGGAGGATAGTTTGATTTTACTGATTTACTGCTTTAGGGTATTGTAAAATACAAATTTTAAGTTCCATAAACATGAAAAAGAATAATTTTCTTTAGTAAATACAAAATGTTTAAAGAAAAAAACAAAAAATAATTAAAAGTTTTTGCTGTTCTTGTATACAAAACATCGACTTGCATCATAGATCAATAGATATTAGATGGGTAGGAGGGTGGCGGTGCTGTAGGTAGTTGATTACTGATTTACTGCTTAGGGTATTAAAAATAACAAATTTTTTCTTAAGTTGTAGAGAAAATGAAAAAAGAATAAATTTTTTTAGGGAAAAACACAAGAAAAATGTTTAAAGAACAAAACAAAATAAATAAAAGTTTTGGTTCGTTTGATTATACAAAATATGACATTGAATGCCAATAGATCATAGCATCAAGTAGATCAAATTAGATCACTGAAGGGTTCGGGGAGGGTAGGCTGGAGGGATAAGTTTTGCATTTACTGATTTTACTGATTTACTGCTTTAGGGTATGTAAAAATGCAAATTTTTTTAAGTTATAAACATAAAAAGAATAAATTTTTTAGTAAAAACAAAATTTTTAAAGAAACAAAACAAAAATAAATAAAAAAAATTAAAAATATATATTTTTAAATTAAATAAAAACTCTAAAAATAAATAAAATTTTAAAAAAAAACTTTAAAAACAAAGGTTCTTAAATAAAAATAAACATTTAAAAAAATAAATAAAAAAGATTTTTAATAAAATAGTAATGTAAATAATATTTTCACATAAATAAAACTTTTATTCAACGAACTTATTTTCATGCCCTATTTATACAAAATGATATCCATAATATGACTTGATTCAATAGATCAATAGATCAATAGATCACTGATGGTAGGAGGGCGGCTAAAGGGTAGTTGGATTTACTGATTTACTGATTTACTGCTTTAGGATATGTAAAAATGCAAATTTTTAAAGTTATAAACATAAAAGAAAATAAATCTTTTTTTTATAATCAAAATGTTTAAAGAAAAAAAGAAAATAGATAAAGAAGTTTGTGTTTATGTTATAAAAATTATGACTTGAACAATAGATCAATAGATCAATAGATAATAGATCAATAGATCACGGATGGTAGGAGGGTGCTTGAAGAGGAAAGTCAACATTAAGATGATGTACTGAGTTACTGCTTTAAGAGTATGTGAAAATGCAAATTTTTTTTATGTTATAAACATAAAAAGAATAAATTTTTTAGTAAAAACAAAATGTTTAAGAAACAAACAAAATAAAGTAAAAAAAATATTAAAAAAATATATTTTCTAAATAAATAAAACGAAGAAGAAATTAAGAAAATTTAAAAAAAAAAAAATTTTCAAACAAAATATTTTAAACAAATTAAAACATAAAAAAAAAATAAAGTAAAAAAAGTAAATAAAACAAAATAGTAATGTAATAAACTTTTCAAATAGAATACGGAATTTTATTCAACGACACTTGATTTCATGCCCATATTATATAACAAAATGATTATTCCATATATGACTTTGATTCAACTAGTCAATGAATCAATAGATCAGTAGATTCACGGATGGAGTAGGGCGGCTGCAAGGGTAGTGTGGATCTGAAGACTAATCCAATAAAAAACCACGTAATAAGAAACGTAAATAGAAATTTATTTTTAAGGTATAATGAGGCACACAATAAAATATTTTATTTAGATTTTCAAAATCGTATGCTGCAACAATACAAAAATACATAAAAAAAATTTTTTTTTGTTTTTGTGTTTGTTTTATTGTTATAACAAAAATTATGACTTTGGACAAATAGCCGCAACAGATCAAGAGGTTATGGATCATGCAAGTAGGAGGGAGGCTTGGAGGTCAGTCTGATTTACTGATTTACTGATATACAGCTTTTAAGGTATGTAAAATACAGCAAATTTTTTACAGTTGTAAACATAAAAATTTTTTTATGTACTATACAAATTAAATTATTAAAGCAAGAAAACAAAACATAAAATAAACAGTTTTTGTGTCATTATTTAGTAAAAAATTTGACTTGCATCAATAGATCAATAGATCAATAAGACAATAAGATCACGGTATGGTAGGAGACGATGAGGAGAGTAGTTTGATTTACTTATTTACTGCTATAGGGTATGTAAAAATACAAATTTTTAAGTTATAAACATAAAAAGGACTAAATTTTTTAGTACAAACCAAAATGGTTGTTTAAAGAACATAATAAGATCATTCACGAAAAAAATAAATATATATGTTAGAACTAAAAATAAAACTAAAAATTAATAAAATATAAATTTTAGAATAAAGAAAAAATAACAAATAAAAAAGCGTTTTTAACATCAAATAGTAATAATTACAAAAGAGCCAAGATAAATAAAACTTTTATTCAACGAACTTAGTTTTCCTGCCCTATTTATACAAAATGATATCCATCGAAATGGGACTTGAATGAATAGATCAATAGATCAGATAGAATCAATAAGATCACGGAGTGGATGGGTAAGAGGGGAGGGGCTGGAGGGGTAGGTCAAATTTACTGACACGGTTGACTTGCCCACCCTGCCTTTTAGAGATGCTACAACAATGATGTTTTTTACCGTCGGAAACATTGAATGGAATTTACCTTTAGTTAAACAAAATATTTCCAAGAAACAAAACAAAATAATAAAAGTTTCTAAAAATATAAAGATTATTTGTAAAATAAAAAATAAAAAATAAATAAAACATAAAATAAGAATAAGTAACATAACATTCAACTCAATTATAAATATATGTATAAGAAATGTAATATATTAAATATGAACGGCCTTAGGAAATTCCAAAGACATGTGTATATATTATATTGTATATTATAATATATATATTATATATATAAGTATATTATATATATATATATATATATATATATATATATATTATTATATTAATATAAGAATATATATATATTATATAATATTATATATATGTGGGATGTGTATGTGTGTGTGTGTAGTGTGTGTGTGTGTGTGTGCTTCGTATATAGTGGCCTGATAAAAAGAGAAATTAAGATTGACACATCCAAACATCAAGCTAGATGTAGATATTATATATCATATATATATATATATATATATATATATATATATTATATATATCATATAATATCATGCAATGTATGTGTGTCGTGCGTGTGTTGTGGTGTATGTAGTGTGATTTGCTATATGGGTATAATTCAACCAAATAATATATATATATATATATATAATATATATATATATATATTATATATATAATATATATATATATACTATATATATAATATGTGTGTGATGTGTGATGTATGTGTGTGATGTGTGCTGCCGTGTGTGTGATATAGGGTTTATAATTAATCAATATAATATAATATATATATAATATCTATAATATATATATTTATTATAATATTATATACTATATTATATATTATATATATATAATAATTATATACTATATATATATAAGATGGTGTGTGTGTGTGTGGTGGTGTATGTGGTGTGTATGTGATGTGTTTGTTATAAAGTTTAAAACCAATTATTATATATATATATATATATATATATATATATATATATATATATATATATATATAATAGATATATATATATATATATAATTGATAGGTGTGGGTGTGTGATGTGTATCGTGTATGTGTATTGTGGTGTGATGTGCCTGTGTGTTGATGTATATGGTATAATTAAGTCAAATATATATATATACTAATATATATAATATATATATTATATAAATATATATTATATACTTATATATAATATATATTTTATATATATATAATATATAATATGTAATATGTTGTGTGTGGTGTATGTGTGTGTATGAAAAGGTATATGGGTATAATTAACCAATATATATATGTTATAATATTATATATACTTATATATTATAATTATATATATATAATTATATATATATAATATATATATATATATAATATATATATATGTGTGTGTGGGGTTTGTGTGTTGTATATGGTTATAATTAATCAATACTATATTATATCTAATATATATAACTATAAATATATATTATATATATATAATATATATATATATATTATATATTATATATATTATATAATATATAATATATTATATCATATATATATATAATATATATATTGAGTGTGTGTGTGTGTTTGTTTTATGTCGTGTGATGTGGCATGTGTGTTTTGTATGCATTTATACAGATCATTTTACCCCTTCTTCAGTTAATAAGTATATTATATGCCATACCCAGTCACTTTCTTCGGTAAATGTATTTTTTACCCCTCTTCCCAATCTGTCAAAGCTCGTATAAATTATGGGGAACAGGTGTTCTAAATTCATTTCGCCTTTCATGACAAGGGGTAAAAATTGTACCTTATACGCATTTGCTCATCAGTGTGCCACGAAGTTACATCTGAAGAGGGAGTGATGATAAAAGTTCTACTGACGAAGAATATGACCGTAAAAAATGTACCGAAAGAGCGGGAAACGCGGGAACTTACCGTAATAACGCGGTAAACTGCGGCTAAAAACGCGTCGATCGGTGGTTCAGGCCCAAGTCAAAGATCCGAAATCGAAATCTACGGTTAAAAAATATTGATACAGAAAATTCTGAAAAAAATGATGACAGACACAGCATTCCAGATTTTCCAGATAAATCTACGGAATCTGGAATGCCGAAAAATGCCGATCGTGCCACCCTATACTACTATATTATATATATATATAATATATATATATATATATATTATAATATATACTATACTCTAAATATATAATTATATATAATATAATATATATATATAATATATATATATTTAGTATATATATATTTAGGAATGACAGGGGAATCTGCTTAGAATAATGAATTAGGGATGGTGCTTTCGTAAAATGATCGAGAATGGAATGTAAATGGATGTGTGGAGGGAACGTCGAAAATCTGCATAACATTGGCAGTAATGAGAGGTGATAGTTGTGTGTGGGTTTGACTGGCTGCAAGGGCAATAGGTATTCTTGGGGCATATGAGGTCATTAAGTAGAGGATGAGGTAATGTGTAGAGCGAGCGAAGCTATGAAAGAAATGAAAACTCTGCAGGTATAAGATGAAAATTACCGTTTGAAATGATCACAAGAGCGGAGGCGAAGATGGTGAAGACTTGGATTTGGTAAGTTGTGTAACAAAATGTATATGGAGAGCATAGTTCCGAGGGATTGGAGGAGAGCAGTATGAGCTACACTTGATATAGCGGTAAAATAGATAAGGAGTAACTAGTAGGGAATATATAGGGAAATTAGTGATTTAAGTGTAGTAGGGAGATATATACTTATACTTTTGGTCGAAAGAACTTCGTGGCGAGGTGGACTGAGGTACTTGATGCTGAAGAACAAGGTGCGTTAAGAAGTGGTATAGGATGTGTGGATCAAATCTTTACATTAAAAAAGATGATTGAGAAAATGAGGGGAGAAAATAAATTGTATTAGGTTTTTTGGGATTTGCAAACAGGCGTTGAAATTGATTAATACGGAAGCCTATGGCAGGCTGTTATTGATCTAATATGGGTGTGGTGGTAAGCTTCGAATGGAATCAAAAGTATTAATATGACGTAGATAAAGGTGTGTAGAGAATATAAGCAGTTGAAAGCTGATTGTTTAATAATTAATAGCGGAGTGAGGCAGTGTTGATCTCCGTGGTTATTCAATTTGTATATGGATTGTGTTATATATAAGAATTAGAGGTGGGGGTGGCAGGGGGATGGGTGTTAGAAGTCAGGGTTGATGGAGTCAGTTTCAAAAATTTCTGCCGACTCCGAACTCCAACTTCCAGCCCGTCTTCAAATTACCCAACTCCGACTCCGACACCGACTCCGACTCCACTCTCTTCAAAATTTACCCGGACTCCATAATCTCCGTAAGAATGATAGGAGAATGGAAGAAGAGTGAGAGGATTACCCTACCTATTATTGCGGATGATTTGTTTGCTGTTAGCGGAATCTGAAATAGTTGAGAGGGTTGGTTAGAGAGATATGGAACCGGATGTGTAAAACTAAGATGTTTGAAGGAAACAGTGGATAAGAGTCAAGTTATGGTTGTGAGTGAGGACAGTCCTCGGTATGAAGTTATGCTAGACGGTGAGCAGCTGGAACCAGTGTCTGGGTTTAAATATTTAGATATCCATGTGGATGAAAGGGAACGGTGCAGACTGCAGAGTGTGTTAGTAAGGAAAGTTGTGAGAATCGGCAGGAAGTGTGCTGGCAGTGCAATTAATATCGTTGCGGTTGGATGCAACGGGACTAAGTTCTTAGTGCGCTAGGGATCTTACATGAGGGTTACTGTATTTTTAAATAATAATAATAATCTTGAAAATTTAATTACACAACTAACCAATAAACTTGCCCCTTAAGACGTAACTGTTAATTAAATGTTCATTATTGAAAAGCTCAAAAGTTTTTGAGAAGAATTTTAGTCTTCGTTACTATTTCCTTTTCAAAGCTAAAATACGTAATGAAAATAAACACGATTAAACGCACACTAATTTTTACGTCAGAAACGGTATTTTTTAAAAAGTAACGATAACGGAAACTACCTTTTTAAAATGTAACGATTGCCACCACCTCTATGACAATATATTAATATATATAAATATTATTATAAATATTATAAAATATTATAATAATAATAATATATATATATAATAATTTATATATCTATATATTATATATTATTATATAATATAGTATATATAATATATTATATATATATATATATATATATATATATATGTTTATAGGGATATTAATATATTCACGTCTCAATTACCATTTTGTAATAGAATTATTGATCTATCGAAATCGGATATGGATACGATAATGATAAAAAAAACTGCACACGTATTGTATTGCTTTAGTGATCAGGACGTGTTTGCAGACTTACGATAAAAGTAGCGTCCACTATGCATCTCTGTCCACAGTTTACATATTTAATTATAAAAATGGACCGGTTATCAATTTTCAGTATTTGCGGCATGCTGGATATTAATTTTCAGTCTCAGCTGAAAAACTCGATGTTAAATAAACAAGATTGTTCTAGGTATGAAAATGAGTTCAGTCTCACATCTGCAACTGAATATTTTTGATTAGTCACAATGCATTCTTAAACCATTTTGGTAAAAATATGATATGTTTATTTTTTATATTGTGTATAATTCGTCACTTAAGGGTATCAAGTATTCTTTTAGAGGACTTTCACATGTACACATTGAGTGGTTTGGAACCTCTCAAACTGACTTCAGGAAGGAGGAGGAGGTACAGGATCGTGTAACTTAACACATATTCCTTATTCTTACAATCATTTCTGGAACACACACACGACCTTTGTTTCACCCCTAGTCCTTCTCCCATAAATAAGACACTCATCGCTCCTTGTTATGGTAAATCATGACTCCACAACCTCTCTACTCTAATTTTAAGGTTTCTCTGTAATACCGAACATGCTCCATCACCACCCTAAAAAAAAAACAGATTTTTCATTTTTGTCATTATTATTATTTTTTGTAACTTAGTTTCCCTTAAATTCTGCTCAGGCGAGCCTAGTGGTGAAAACTGTTAAAAAAAAAATCTAAGATTAAATGAAATATTACGAGGTTTCCCAATTTTCTGCGTGTAACAAACTCAGATGGTTGAAGGATCAATAGGATCCACGATTTCTTAATCACTCTATCATCTAACATCTTCCCCAAGTATATAATACTATATATATATTATATAATATATATATTTAATATAATATATATATATAATATATTATTAAATTATATATATTATATATTATATATATTAATATATTAATATTATATATATATTATATAATTAATAATATTATTAGAGGTTGGCCGACGCCCGTGTGAGAGGTGCGATGAGGTGCGGTGTGTAGTGCGCTCATTTTGGTATGCGGTTGCGGTGCGGTGCCATCAAATTTTCAGGCGACCATGGTGCGGTATATGCGGGTTTTGCATGAGTAGCGCGAAGAATAAAAATGAAGGGCGGTTAGCAGGTGCGGAGCACTGGAAAAAAAATAGTGGTTGCCGAGTGCGGCTGCGTGTGCCGGGGCCTTCTATTGATAGCACCGCACCGCACCAGCTTCTCGAAACAAAATTTCCTAAAAATAAAAAAAATGAATGAATGAAAAAATTGATTTGGGATATATATATATTATAATATATAATTATATTTTAATATATATTATATATTAATATAATTATATTATATATAATTATAATATATATTAATATAATATATATATATATAATAATATTAATATTAATAAATTAATATATATATTAAACACCCCTTATATAGGTGTTTGGCTACAGCATTCATCAGAGCGAATAAGAGGGGAAAGAAGATTTACAAAATGTTAATTTTTTGAGCAAGAAATATTAACCGATGTATGGATCCTACTTACGTTTGGTAAAACACGCTTAGCACCGTTGATATATCCTATTCTGAGTGATCTAATTCAAAAATTAACGAGTGATAGGTAAACAAATTAACTTTTCCAATTTAACGATGATTCTTGTCCTATAATTAATGGGATACAAAACAATGTAACCGAACCATAAATTTAGAAGGAGAGAAATGCCTAAGTCATAGTTCTCTCATCTTTTTTAATTCCTTGGCTATGCCAGTTAGCTGAGGATATTGATACTCTCTTCAGAGTTATTACGAGAGGATGAACAAACAGCTGTTTCGCTGCATTATACATATGATGTCTTTAAATGCTGAAGTACAATTGATACCAATTGGTTATTAAAAGAATTGTCATTGGATGGGGAAGAAACATTTATTTTATCATCAGAGCGGCCGTACTGGCAAGAGATTCATTAAGTTCTTGCACCCTTAACATAATTTCAGGTAACGTCATGTTTTACTGAAAGTTAGCGAGCTTTAATTTTCAGGCCTGTATTTTATTTAGTTCTTTACTGAGCCATGGTCGAATGATTAAAAGTTTGCCGCAATTGACCTATATTGTGAGAAACTTGCTGACTCTTGTGTTGAGATGTCACAACAATTCTAATGTTGATGACTGACGGAGTTTGTGTTGTCCACTCAAGAAAGAATATAATTTTCTTTATATTGGAACCAGCATCTCTCATGACACAGTGGACATCATCTGGTGATAGGTTCCATTTCGACAATATTCCATTATACGTCACTGATATGTTCACCTGAATGACGTTCAGTGAGAGGTTCTGAGCACGACACAAGAATTTGGCTTCTGAATAAATTGTCTTCGGCAATGACTACCTAGAGAAACAAAGACGCGACTTGAGTATCTGACCATTCGTCGGTGGAGAAAGCTAAACTGAATGACTATCTTGATAGAGGTTAGTTAATTCTAGATACTTTAGTTTTAATCTCTATCATACTTTTTTTCAATATCTCCTGTACTATTTTAATTTGAGGAGGTGTTGACAGCAGACCGATACTTTCGCAAGCAGTAAAAAAACCAAGAATTTCAAGACGAAATAGAATAATTTGGCTATAATTCTGTAAATTACTAACTAAAACATGCAAATTAGGTTTCCATTGTCCCACTATAAATTAGAATTTTCATATTAGTTTCAAGAATAATCTGATTCCGTGCTTAAAGCTGGAATTGGGATCCTTTACTCTTTATCTCGTTTCTACCTTTTCCCTTGTGTTTGACGTGCTTAGATAGTTCTTAACCCAGATGATCTTCTTTCCTTTTCGAGAATATTATGATTGCAAAGTACAGTTTGCGGTGTCCAGTGGGAAATCAATATCCCGAAAAGTGAAACCACACTGGATAAGGATACCATTGAAAAATTGCTTCAACCGGTTGATTTCGAAAGCGAATTACTAACATACCGAACCTCATCAAGTATTAATATGCTAGATTTCCGATTGTGACTATAATTACTATCACTACCTTGAGAATGACACTAGTCAGTTTCTCACAAAAATTGTTTAAATTTCTAACAAGTTCCATCAGAACATTTTCTAATCACATTCCGAGTTTCCGAGTGCAAATATAAATAAATAAATTATTTTCAATATTTGTGATGCGAAAGTCAATGCCGGAATATATTTTTTTTTAATATATATATATAATAGATATATTATATATATATATATATATACGTATATAATATATTATATATATATAATAATATATTATATAATATATATATATATATAATATATATAAATATATTAATATATATATATATATTATATAATATAATGTAATGGTGACTCCGACTACCATTCCTGTCTCTTTTATGCATAACTCATTTTTAAAATTGTGTAAATCATTAGCCAGAAGATTCCCAGTGTGTGTATTTCCTTATATGTGATAATTATAATATGCTTCCAACATTGAGAAAATAAACATTTATTAATTTGTATTATTTCATTCTTTTAGTTGATGTTGATCATACAATATATTATTATATCCATATCTTTTAAATCTTTTAATGTAAAAAGTATGCCCAAACTATGTATGAGCTTCAGTGGGCATTTCTTGATTATTAATCTGAATTGAACCTACTAGGAAGATCACATTGGTAGTTCCTGTTTAAGGTTAGTGGATTAAATAAAGTTCAAAAAAGTATGCAATAATAATATTGAGGAAAACATTATATAATTCAGACTATCTCATTAGGGGTAATAATGTACCATAATGTATTAATTATAGGATATCCTCTGCAACCAATTGGATCCAAAGACCAACTATAAATCCCCTATGGAGAACTATTGATTCCTAGGGGTAAGTGTTTCATTAATGTAAATTTAATAAGTTTATAAATACAAAGTGAAATACATGCATAAAATATTAAAATCAATCGGTAAAAATCGGAATATATAAGATACCTTAAATATTCCAGGTTCCAGAGCTTGGTTTGAAATCCCATAGTAAAAATTCCCAGAGCTTGGTCAGGAATTTTACTGCTTGATCAGGTCTTCCCGGTGCTTGGGCTGAAGTCCCATGATTGTAATCCCAGAGTTGGGAAATTTCCAGAGCTTGGCCAGAAATTGGTTGTATTTCCTAGATAAACCAAAGTTGATACCTTTCTTAAAATTCTTCATATATGAATACATATCGCATCTTCCCAAAGTTAAGTTATTAGACCCGCCTGTAAAATAAATTATAATTATTAAGTACAAATCTGAAAAGCAATTATTATTATTATTAGAAGTAAACCTCAACCCAGTGTATGTTCGCCTGCATTAATTTGTAGGTTGTGTTCAAAGGAGTAATCCGGAACATACTTTCCAGTCCTTTATCATAAATTAAATTAAAATTAAGCTAAAAGTCGAACCCTTGAGGTGACTCATATATATAAATTATATTATTACATTTAGAAAGGAAAACCAAACCTTGGGTAACTGTTTGACTATCTACATGATTTCATCCAATAGTTCAGTTCAAGAAGTTCTTAGCGTTTTAAAAATGAAAACATATTGATTAATACTGTCTTGTTTTCCAATCCCCTTGAATTGTTTTTGGTTTGGTTTTCCTTAACGTAAAATTACTGTTGAAGTGAATCGCCTGATGAGAATGCGAGTTGTGAGCAATTGATTCAAGGGTTCCCCTTGGCCAGGAGTTGAAATAAAAGACCCCGTTTAAGATAGTATAGGTTAGGTTTATTAGCGCTTATGTAGAAAGTCTCTACGGTTTTGAGTTTGTATTGGTTTAGGTCTAGTTTGTAAGTGTCTTGGGAGAGACACGGCGACAAACTGTGGAGCCTGTATAAATTAAAATATCACTATTAATAAAATTTTAATTATAGCATCAGAAGCTTTGTCTAACCTAATATAAACTGCTTTCAAGTGGGCTCGAGCCCGATACGTGAGTAGAAAAACACTAGGCCGGAAATCGGAGGGACTTGAATCCTTTCCGAATTATCTCTCTATCGTAGGGGGTACCGGTTGGCGGAGGATACCTACGCGCTTTTAACCGCAGAGAACATAGGAAACCAAAGATGTCTGAACAGGTGTTGTCCACTACTCTGTATCACCTGTCAATGCAATGAGATGGGGTTGATGTAATGTGAGCTTTTCAACCCCGAGTTCCCCGGAAGGCCGAGAAGACCCCGACTGCCATCGAACGGATCTACGCGCGTCGCTCTGGTGCTGTTCCCCAGCGGCCTTCGCTTACTTAACTCTCTCCGTGGGGATAACTTTTCTCTGCTCCTACGCTCAATATAACAAAAATTAAATTAGCTCCATAACAATTTTAAGATCAAGAAAAGCTCATTGAAATTATTTTTATACTGACCCCTATTAAGAAATACTATCCTACTGAATAAAAAGTCCTGCTAAAGATAGTTAACATCTCTCATTTCTATATATGCTTTCAATATTATATCTATGACTAAATGAGGAATAATATCTTGTATTTTAAATATACTCCTTCTATCAATTATCGCATATGCTAAAAACTCTCTTTGAACCAGGATTTGCCTCAGAAAACTCTGTATTATCTTTAGCTTGTTTAGCGTTTGATTGTAGTTTATTAGCAGGATCATATGTAGTGTCTCATCATATATAATATATACTCAGTTATAGGGTGGAGAGATAACCACCGAAACCGCCAGTGCGATTGCATTGGATTCATATAATATGGCTGTCCAATCCCAAGAGGAAGAGACAAGTCAAGGTGAGGATAGCGAGGAAGAAAAGGAAATAGACTTCGATAACTTGGATCAGTTGACTTCCGTTCCTACCCTATCCAAATACCTCGTCAAATTTTACAACGAAAAGAAATTAATAGAACGTATAAGCAAACAACATGGCAGAAATCCTGATTATGGTACGTATGATTCCTATTCTCGGGAGAGTGATCAGATGTACAAGAGAATGACTGATCCTCCCAAATTAGTCCGTCCTAAGTCATCAGGAAATTCCCTGAAAACGCCCCCAAAGAAAACAACTTATTTAGAAAATACGGCTTTTGATGAAGATGAAATCAAATGAAAGAGGCAATAGTGCGACTAGAAACTTGTTAACAAGAGATCAAGTAGTCATATCACGTCCCTCGCTTAGGCCTATTGAACCAAAAGAGGATTCATATCCCAGATTCATGATTGTCCCACATCCGATAAGCAGTTTTTATAGGCTAAGGGAATATGGAAAACATCTATTATCATCCTATTAGAGGAGATAAATCTCAGTAATGGTAATTTCCTTCTCACGTAACTTTCTCATCAATCCAAGTCCTATACTCAAAGTCTACATTCGTATCATGATAAATGCACCCTCTCTTTCTTCGCTCTGTCGTTGTCTTTCAGACTCAAAGTAGATTTTTTATTGCTACACCACCTTTGCTCTAAAGAGTCCTATCAACAATGACCAAAATCCTCATGCGGAGAGGGATGTGTGCAGAACTTCATGAATAACACAGCGTCCTGGCTTTTTTGGAAGAAAGCGTATATGTTCCTATCTGACCTTTCTCAATCTGGTCAAAATTCCCAGAAACTAAGGTGTGTTGACCCTAGGTAAATTTAAATATTTGAACTCTGATCTCAAGATTTCTAATATACCCTTGGGGAGACTCGAGCATATTCTGTAATCTTCATGTATCCCTTTTCATATGCCCTACATTATCCAAATGGTTACGATTACTCGGCAGACAGCTGTGAAGGCAGCTTTACCTTCATGTTTGTATAAGCTAATCACTCAAAGATCGACAGGGATTAACTTTTCCGTCAGAGATTTACCCTTGTTGCACTGCGTTTCCATACCGTAAGAAAAAAGGAAAAAGGAATTTACGTAGTTACAAGCATATTATATTCGGTTGTTTAGAGAAAAAAGAGATGTATTCGAATGATTTGGCATCTTCGTTTTATAGAACGGTTTGGCTTCCTCGACGCGCTCATATTCTAAGGACTGATATGCGTGATGCACAGTTTTCTTACTTTCTGGATCAGCGATTTCCCTTATGTAGTCTTCCCCGCGTAATTATAGACATAGGAGTGTTCCGTAAGTTTACATAAAAATGAAATGAAATCAGGACGGATTGACAAAGTCCCTGGGAAAAACATAGTGGATTTGCATGATTCGCTCTGAAACGATAACATTTGAGGTTTCCAAATCTATTCATCAGCAATAATGATCTGAACAGAATTGACTAAATTGTTCATCACAAACGACAGTAGTAAAAAAAAAAAGATTGATTTCAAGAATACCATCGAATCATATATAGATTGAAACATTGCACCCTGGTTGGGTGGATGTTCGTCAGAACAAATGTAGATCCGATCCTAGACAATATGATTGCAGTCCCCCGAATGATAATGCGTTCTGTTCTCATCTAATAAACCCCGTAGTCATTCTGATATTAACTTCTGGCAGTTCGCTACGACCGTATAATCTTCGTAGTCCTTAAATAGAACTTCTAGTAGTCGATTATTACCGGAGATATTCTGTCTCGTTGCTCGCCCCATAACAACTATTCTCAAACTCGTACGATTGTTTCCCGTCATGCCCCGGATGAAAAGAAAAATAAGCCCTGCGAATATTGTGAAAAAACTGGTCACTTAATGAAAGACTGCTATAAATATTTAGGTATTTGCAGTTATTGCAAGAAACCAAGGCCACGAAAAGAACGCAGTGTCGTTCTGAACAACTAAGTCCAATTAATGTTGTCTCCTTTGTAGTTGGTCTCTTAGTCCCGGGATGTAAATGTTCATTCAAGATCCCCCATAATTCATAATCTTAGAAACCTCACAGCGTTTTCCCATTCGAGATCGCCAAGAGATTTATTGTAGCTACATTTACAAGTAAATAATATTCCTCTAATATTAATCATAATCCCCAACTTACCAGCTCATCCATGAGAAGGTCACAGTCGGAACCGTGTAACTCTCAGTCCCCGCACGTGGCGTGTAGTATGCCTGTGGGAAGGTTTACTAAGTCAGACTTCCTACTGGAAAGTTACTTATTTGGCTTGACAAACTTCTTTCATAATGATTTAGAGACATTCTTTTTCGTGAACCTTGCCTTGATTGAGCATCGGCGATGAGATTATGGTTATCTCCATTTCCATTTCTGTTGCATCTTCAAGCCGATATAGAGCCTTGATTTGTGTTGTGTCTTCCTTGGAATGATTTAAAACTACCCTGATTATGACTTTGCATTGTTAATCTAGCGGAGCGGGAGTAAACCTAGTGAGCTCCGATGTATTGCCATTGTTTGGAAAGAAGGTGAAGATCCTCTACTTACTTATTTCAGAAACAGTAGGTGTTAACGTCCATTAGCGGACTTTGAAAACTGAAAGCGAAGTCCCAACTAACCCATATGTGGATCTACAATTTGAGTTTCGAATGGGACTTCAGACACAGCTTCTGCTTTTTTCATATTCCGATTAGTCAATATGGTTTAGACCCGACTCCATTGATATTGCAATACCTCCTGCTTCTTTCGGGAAAATTTCATTAAATATAATCAAGGATAATCAGATGACACCATTTTCGTTGTCCCGATGGCTTCTCGGCACTTCTTAATGATTTATCCTTTATACACAGTTATCAGACGGTTAAGGTGTCAATAACATTATTGTTGGTCAGTAAATTTTTTACATAACGTGAACATGATGTATTGTATGTAATGAATGCCAATCCACGAATCGTAACCTTAAAAATGTCTTATCTAACAAAGTTGCGTAGGATTCAGTAACCAAGTCTTTAATTGGGAACAAGTACCTCGACAATATAAAATGCACCGATTCCAAATTGTTTCTGGAATAATGACATATCTATATTATAAAACTAATCATGTTGATGATTTTCTATTATACTTAGTTTCTTTAAAACTCCTATGCATATAGTCTCTTGGTCTTCTATGTGATTATTGTTGGCACTAATATATGGTCGCAATAAATTTACTTCCCAGTTTAATTACATATAATCATTATTTTCTGGCACCTTCCGTGGTGAACATGGTCATTTCAAGATATATGTTCGTTGCTGTCTCCCTTTGCCAGATGCAAAAAATTTTTCTTAAATTATTTTCTCAATCTCCTTCCTATTCTGAAGATTCTTGCTAACTTACAATCGTTGACTTGTGCGCTATTGGATCTTATTACAATTTACCCGAAACTATATATAAGGATATTTAAGTATTGCTGGTTTTTATCGTTACCCTATTTCAAGTGGGTGTCGTCGTCCTACCTGATAAATCTAGCTTACGGTTTCTCGGAAATTAGAGTATCATTTTTTTTACCTTTTCTTTCCAAAAGTCCGCTAATCGATCCTTACAGATAATGGAACGCGAGTTTACCTCGCTAACATATTCAGCAGGTTCATGCAAAGCAAAATAATCTAAACATATTAGATATTTCACCTTACATCCAGCCTAGCAACGTGAGTTTGTGAAAGGTTCAACCGAAGTCTAATACAAATCCTTAAATGTTTGGTTCTGGCACAGACTCAGTTTAGGTAATGAAGCCGCTGCTTCAGTCAATCTTTAATTTATTAATAATTAACTTCTTATTGTGCAAACAGCGTCTATACAACAATGTCACTCTTCTGTTTCCTATTACAAAAATCCATTCCCCTGCGCTTCATTCTTTCCTCTACAATATTGAAAGAAGCGCAGTGTCAATTTTAACCATTTAACAAAGGTACAGAAGGTTAGCTTCGGAGAAGTTTTATTCGGAACTGGCCCTATTGTATCTGCTCGATGGATAGTTCAAAATAAATGGGGATAGGTGGGGCCCCTCTCCCCTTCTTTTGGGTACATGTTATTGTTAGGTAAACCCATATTACTAAGGTGACGTAGTGTTTGTACGTCGATTCCATAATCTCTCTGTGTTTATGGATCAAAAAGTTCATTTTTCACATCTCAGAGAGTGGGAAAGACATCCCCTAATTAAACTTGCGTAATTGTAACTTTATCTCGGTATAAAGAAATTCGAGAGTCTTTTTCTCTCGAGAGGAAATGAATTTTGAGGTATGTATGAATTTGTGGAGGATCACGGATGTCAGTCTAATTGTTATGTGAGTTCTTTTTCTTGACCATTCAATCTGAAATTCTTCTTAGCTGATTCTAATATTTGATGATAGTTCTGTGATCATAAAGCAAGATGGAGGCCGACTTGAGGTTTTTCTAAACTGAATCCTATATGTCATAGAAGGTATTTCCAATGCCAGTACTTTCTGACTCAATCAAAAACGATATACCTCATAACAGAGAGAGAAATTGATTCAAATGAAGTCTCTATCATCCGGTAATATGACGTTTCTTGATGTATTACTACTTTACTCAGAACATATTCCAAGGTTTAATTGTTTTTCATCCTCCCAAGCAATGTCCCGATTTACGGGTCTGGACTTCCCACAATCAGAACCTGTAATTTCGCAGAAACCAGTAGTATTTCCTTGATTGATATGTATGGAGAAATTCCAACTCCATCTTTAGATTATTACGATCTCTATGGTCAAAACCGATTCAACAGTTAACATATCCCTCGTCGTTTTTGGGTCTGTTATACACTTGCGAATATATGGTATGAAAGTTTCTGATCAAGCAGGGTAATCGTTGAATTATAGTGATAAGTTCCCTTTGCTTCGCTCAACGTCACATTTAACTGATTATGTGTCAAATAAGCTAGAAATGAATTTACAGTTGAGTATCAACTATTACTCCAGGGATGTACCATGTAACTTTTGGGAAAGTTTAATTGTGTCTATATATCTCGCGATTTTTGTGGTTTTGCCTCTCGATTGTTTAGATTTTTTCTGCAAACTGGTATATCCCAAACATGCAGATTTCATCACCAGTAAACTATTTCATGATACACTTTCCTAAATCGTTGAGAATATAACTGGAAAATTCCGATATGAATGTATTTTAGATCATAGTAATTTTTAACTATAGTTTCATTTTGTCATGAGGAATGGAAAGAAATTCAGAAATACAAGAAAGAAGAGCAACCAGTGAGAGGAATATTTCCCTATGTATATTGAAACCTCTCGAAAACAATTTCTCTAAGATGCATCTGTTTTACTTTAATAATTTTTTCGTAAATTTTATCTATGAATAAAAAAAAAAAAAAAAAATAAATCTTTTATTCTTTTTCCTATATACAATAATAAGACAGATTACAAATGGAATGCTGTCAATCATATTAAAATAAGAAAATAAGTAAAGAAAATAAAAAAAAATCGATAAAATAATAAAGCACTTCACCCTGTTTACCCTGTATATAAGAAACTCCCATTTGTTTTAAACTATTTATTGTTTTATTAAATATTTGCTTAAATACTCTTAAATTATTAAAAATTAAAAAAGTTTTAAAGTTTAAAATCTATCCTTTCTTTCTTTCTCTTTTAAATTAATGATCTTATCTCAGTGTTTTCTTCTTGATCCTAATTAGGTTCACTTTCTTATTTCTTAAATTTACCTCCTTAATAAAAAAATAATTACGTTAATTGATATCCATGATGATCTTAAATTATTTCATCATATATCAAATTATCAAGTATTATTTGTACTTCTCTTGTTATATATCGAATATACTTTAAGTGTTCCCTAATATATGTATATATATTATATATATATATATCTATATTAATATATATATTATATATTACTATTTTTTTATGAAATTTTATAATATTGCTAATAATCACGGAACATAATTAACATTAATTTCTTTTTGCAGTTTATTATATTGGGGTCATTTTATCTATATTCTTTATCCTGTTTTCAGAGAAGTCAGAATTCTGATCTGTGCTATAATTTCGTTCTTCATTTAAATAGATTCCTTCCTGAATTTGTAAAACAGTACTTAGAAGATTTAAATTAAAATTAAAAAATGCTGGGTCATTTATACTATGATAGTTGGTTCATCACCTGTGGGGTTATTTTGCTAAATAATGAGAGATAACTATATCTCTTAGAGAAAAATAAAGCTGTTTGGGAGGATCGGATTTCCAGTCTAGGATTCGTTCCATATTTCAGCTTTGCCCCTGAATGAGTAAAAACTCTTATTGACTTAAAGGGAATGTGCAATACAATTATCATTATGGTCCTTATTCACTAAATGGCGTTGGACATAAGAGGAAATTAAAGAAATGCTTCAGTTATACAGTTCTATATAACACCCTATTGAAGATTTTTAATATGACTTGATTGTACCCCCTCTGATGGAAGAAATAACTCAGAACGCTAAAACTGAATTAATCCTAAATGTAAGTATTATCTTTGATTATTCCATCCTATTCTTACGGACATCTATACTTTCAATTGTAAATGTGTTATTAAGGATTGGGGACCCGCTTTTGCCAGACATTTCATCGATGATCCTGATATATCTCCAGATATATTACGAGAACACTCTATAAAGTGTTGTACCAAATTTGAAGAACTGATTGATGCTCAGTATAGTTGGACGGATAAACGTCTCATCATAGGCAATGAAGTCCTTGATTTGTATCATGAGACCGATTCAGAGAGTGTAGAGGTAACCAATACACCTCATAGAAAATATCAAGAAAGAGAAACCTTAGTGATGGGCTCTCCTCTCATCTCTGATGGGCTTCATCCAAACAGAAAATTCCTCAAAGCTATGATGATGAAATACCCTGAATTGGATATCAACCAACCCCGAACAACCCATCAAGCATATGGATCAAACAGAATTTCTTCAATTTCTTCACGAATCAGCTCAGGCCCTTTTCCTCGACTCAGATCACAATTGTCCATCCGTCATTCAGATAGTAGTGATAGAAATGTTCATGAAAATAATCGACCTTCTACATCACGTCCTAATTCTACAACAACAATAACAGAAGATACAGTAACACCCGGTGTATCAACTCCAAGGTTCTTAGGGACTAGCCGTTATCATCCTTATAATTATAATGTTACTACAAGGCATCCTGTTACTTTACCTAGGTCAAGATTGTCACAATCAAATGTACACCCATTCATTCAGAGGGATAGAGACCCCGAGTATCAAAGAAATGTGTCCCATATAAATTTGTTGCCTGCTTTGTCAACTAATAATGCAGCAGCTTCACATACTTATTATTCTAATATGTTTCATACTCCTACAAATGTAAATCCTCCATCTGATTATCAGAACCTTTCTCCTGATTCGCAATCCCTAGAAACCATACGTACTGGAGTACGTTGGACTATGGAGCAATTAAATTGGAGGGGAACCGATGAAGCTTTACATGAAATATTACAACAAAAATGGTTCGAGATAATAAGGGAAGAGAGAGCAACTGATAGAAGGCTTTCCTCTATTACCCACCGACCCGACCAAATGTTTAATTAATGTATGTTTAATAATAGTATCTTGTTAATATTTATGATTAAGATTTATATAAAAATATTTATTTTTATAAAGCAATTGTTAAAGTCAAATATTTATGTTAAAACTTTGTATAACAAAGAATACATTGTACTCTATATGTTCATATATTTATAATCCTATAACCTACCTTATTTATTTTGCTTAAAAAAAATTTTCGTTTATACCTCAGAAATGTTTTGGTTGACTATGGAAAGAAAAATTTAATTAAATAAAATATTATATTAATTTTTAACTCCACCAAATCGATTATTAAAACGAGGTGGGGGCGTAAATTTAGCGGAGGAGGATGTAATGGTGACTCCGACTCCATTCCTGTCTCTTTTGGCGTAACTATTTTAAAATGTAAATCATGCCAGAAGATCCCAGTTGTATTCTTATATGGATAATTATAATATGTTCCAACATTGGAAATTAGACATATATTATTTAATGCTTTATATCTTCTTTCTTTTAGTTATGTTGATATACTGAATATAATTTATTTATATCTATATCTTTAAATCTTTAAATGTAAAGTTGCCCAAACTATTATTTATTCAGTGGGCATTTCTGATTATAAATTTTGATTGAACCATATTAAGGAAGATCATTGATCCTGTTTCAAAGGTTAGTGATTAACATAAATTCATAAAGTAATTGCAATAATAATATTGAGGAAAACATTATATAATTCAGACTATCTCATTATGGTAATTAATGTACCATAATGTATTAATTGTAGGATATCCTCTGCAACTAATTGGATCCAAAGACCAACAATAAATCCCCTATGGAGAACTATTGATTCCTAGGGGTAAAGTTTCATTAATTAAATTTAATAAGTTATTATAATATCAATTATGAAATAGTTGCATAAAATATTAAAATCTAATCAGTTAAATAGGCATATACTACTTGTAGATTACCGACCTTGTAAATATTTCCATGGTCCGCAGAGCTTGGTCAGGATTTACTGCTGTGATCTCAGGTTTCCAGAGCTGGTCAGGAATTTTACTGCTTGATCAGGTCTTCCCGGAGCTTTGGGCTGATCCCATGATTTGTAATCCATGTAGTGGGTAATTTCAGAGCTTGTGGCCTAGAATTGGTTTGTTATCCTAGTATGCTTTGAATACCTAAGTTTGAATACCCTTTTCTTAAAATTCTTCATATATGAATACATATCGCATCTTCCCAAAGTTAAGGTTTATTAGATCCCCCGCCTGTAAATAATTATATTTAATTTATTAAGTTACAGAATTGAGAAAAAGCAATTTTATTGGCAAACTATTTTAACCATAAGCCAGAAGATTGCCCTGTTCAAATTTTTAGTTATACCGGTGGGAAATATAACATCACTTTCCCGTACTTTTATTCATAAATTAATTAAAATTTAAGCTAAATATAGTTTGTTTGATTCCACATTATAGGTATCATTTTTCATTTAAAAGAAAAAACCAATTGCCTTGAGGTAACTATTTTAGGCATATTAAACATAATTTCATCAGTTGTAATGTTTGACGTTTTAAAAGTATACAATTCTTTGAAAAATGTAAGCTTTTCAGTTCTTGAATTTTGTTTTGTTTTTGTTTTCTGAAACTTTGTAAAATTATTACTTGTGAAGTGTATCCAAATGTTGGCGACGTTGTTGAGATACATGTTCAGGGTTCACCTGCGATGATAAAGACCCGTTTAGAAAATATACAGGGATGGGGAAGTCGAGAAAATAACTCGACTCCCCTCGACTCCCAGAGGTCGATTTTATCAACACATTCGACTCCCGACTCCAGAAGTCGATTTTAGAAAACAACCGACTCCTGACTCCCGACTCCCGACTCTCGACTTCTCGATTTAAGAGTGGAACGTTAATTTTAATCTCAAATATCAACTTTTTTAACATTAAAATATAATCCATGGTTATAAAAAATTCATGAAATATTTTAAAAAACTCTACCAGAGTTCATAATAAACATTTAAAAGTAACTTGAAATATAAGCATATTTATTATATATGTTAGATAATAATGTACGCTACGCACACGTAAACTTGTTGATCAAAACATTTGTTTTAACAATATATATTACCTTAAATCATATTTATATATAAATGAAATATTATTAAATAATAATGATAAATAATAATATAAATAAAAAATAATTATAATAGATAAAATAGTAACATAATAAATATCATTAAGCATGTAGTAAATTAAGAAAGTAAATTTCAGTTCTTAGTACTAAATGAATATAATTATTTAATTTACTTTATTAGTATTATAATTATTATATAATATATTAAAATTAATAATGTTTCTAAATATAATTAATGAAAAAATATATAGATTATTTTTAATTATGATTCTGATTTATATTATTAAACATGATTTTTTATTTATATATTAATTAAATTTATTTTATAATAAGACAGATTTCATTGCTTAAACAGTCCACTTTGATAATTCTTAAAAATAAATAGTTTTTGATACTATAAATTTTCAGTTTGCTCGAAATAGTCATATTTTATGTCATATAGTCTGAGGTCGCTGATGGAAATGTCACTGGCTTTGTTCAGGTTATAGAGAAAGAAGAGAGAAAATATGAATTAATTATAATACTTTCCAGACGCGTATTATCTGTCTCTAAAAACTGTAGACATTTTCAGCAGATTATTCTTGTGTATGAGTGTATGCACAGTACTTAATTTTATATATATTCGTTCATGATTTAATCAAATTATTCACTCACTCTTAATTCAAACAGATAACACATTATTTTATGTTAATTGTACTGGATATGATCGTGTTAATTGATGTACGAAAGATCCGCATAGTATTAATGTTTCTGGAACTTCACTATGAGTAAATCCGTATTCATATTGTGAGTATGACTTATAGAATTACTCTGCTAATAAGTCTTGATTGAACGCATGTGCCGTTTTGAATATTTGTTCCAAAAGATTTCTTTGCTGTGGGATCCTCCATTTGGGAGCGGACGTCGGGAGGTCAGCGAGGTGTGTGCATTTGTGACCTGTCCAAGCAACGGTCGATTCGTGTGTAACCATTGAGTTTTTTACTAATGATCGATGGATCGCTTGGTGGCTGATGTCATGCGTTGGTAACAAGAGTTTGTGGCTTATTTATAATAAAAACCATTAGCAAAATCACTTAGTAGTTACGAGTAGAAGTACAGAGGTAAAAAGTAATCTGCAGCGAGAATATGTCTGATAAAATTTCTTTTCTTCTTAAATATCTCTCTAACTCGCTCATATTCGACCTTTGCATATAAAAGAGCAGTAAGATACGCCGGGTTCTCTTTGATTCAATACGTAGTGATCCTCTGTAACATTGAGCACTTCTCAACACATAACAAGAGAGCCAGAGACACATCCTCATTATTATGTAAAATTTCTACCATCGCACATATCAAATATATTTATATACTGTTTATTATCAGAAAATAAAGTACCATAACCAATATAGGGGTGACTTTGTGAGGAGAGAAGAAGACAATGTTGAACAGTACAACAATAAAATTTATGGTGGTGGATCTTTAAATTAAAACTGCACGACTGAGTCAGACTGGTGGCGATCGTTGACCATGATTGTATTGAGAGTTTACAATCGGTTACGATCGATTGGTCGACAGGGTGCAAATCAACATCGCTAAGTAACCAGCAAAACTCTGGTTGAAACATTTTCAAACACGGCACATTGCGTAAAAGGTCAACTTTATTAAGCTTATAGTGGGTCTAATACCTTCATCAATATTATAGACAGTTCTACGGATCTTAATGAATGAGGTTTCAGATTATTAAAGATTTTATGTAATATCTGAAACATGAGAGTGCACAAACTTGACTTGAAAGCTACCTAATAAGAATTTATTTGTAGTGATAGGTTTTCTTGTATATAGGACTAAATACTTATTATTAATTTAATTATTTTATATATATATAATTAATTTTTAAAGAGTCAATATCGCATTGAATATAAGAAAATTAACTCTCTGGTGGAGAAGAGTGTTCTTTCAATTTATAGACGCGAAGAAATCGCGTACGGGAACATGCTCATAATTAATTATTAATAACTAATTAACTTCATTCTCATGTAAATTTTTAGGGGGCAACCAGCGATAGACGAAGATATATCTATAGTGAGGTCCCGTATACGGGATTTAGCCGAGATGGGATTAAAAAAAAATTTTTTTTATCTCGGGGAACGAAATTTAATCCGATAAAGTAAACTTTCTGCTTATGAACTCTTATTAAATAATGTAAGAAAGAAATTAATTTTTATAATAACTTTTCAATACTTAAAAAAATCTTTATATTTAGTACAATTACGTTCACTTATACATCGAACGAGTATGGGTTATATTCACTTATAACATTGAACGAGAATAATATCGTAAGTCTAAGAAGTATTATAATAGGTAAACAGAGGATAGAGTCATATGTTATTTTCTAGAAACAAGTGGGAAACCACAAATAAGAGCTAAATAGAATACTCATAGCTCCGTGAAATATAGAAAGTAGGGGATTTAATCTTTGTGTAGTAGTAAGTTTTTCTAAGGTCCCACAACTTAGGAGAAGAAATCTATGAGCATATCAACAATTGTCTTGGAGCTAAGGCTCCCAAGGATACACTAAGCACCCAATAAAACATCGAAGGTTTTATCGTTAAATGAGATAACCAGAACTTCATGGTCAATCAGTTCACAGCAAGAAGGCATACGGGAGGTCAAGTAAACTAGTATAGCGCTAGTTGCTTCCATCTTCAGACCAATTCTATATTTTATTCCTAGTACTGGAAAATAATTTGATAAGTTAAAATGTTATCAGACTTGATAACAGAACACTTTGATCAGATCCAGCTAAGATATATACGATTCTAGTTAGTCTAACGCGCTGATACAGACTAATGTAAGAATTTATCAAGATAGAGTACTTATTTAAAAAAGAGCATTAAAGTAGTCCAAACGACTCATTTAATTTCTTTAATCTTCACACATCATCTGGTCTTACTCTAAGCGCTATGTTGGGTGGAATTAATTTAAAATTGTGACTTTATTTTCTATTGAAGTGTATTTTCCCAAGTTATCTCTTTATGTAATGTGATATTAAAAATTATAAATATCGTATGTATTTGAAATTATCAGATGATATTTAAATTGGGAAAGAATTCTCACTAAAATTAATCGCATTGATTCTTTAGAGATGGAGCACATTAATAGACTATGAAACTTCTCGGAGACTGATTGTGAAGATCAGGATACACATATTGTCTTGTTTATTCATATAATTTTCGCAGGATGATTCACAAAAGATTGTACTTATTTTGTCTTAGTCAAAAGGAGAACAGATGTGATCTCATTCTTAATTAAGAAATAAATAGATAGTTGAAATATGTTGTAAACAACATTTTACAATTCATAACTACTTCAGTATTTGAGCAATGTATTAATTAAGGTTTATTAAGAATAACAAAAGATTAATTATAGACTTCGTGATCCACATCTATGCAATGCCTCACTTATACACACTAATAATCAAGATGTTATAATTATTACGGACAAGGTTTGATATAGCACATATTTATTGATCTAGGAGAATTTGTTAATTTGTTTGAAAAAGACTCTGCTAAAAGTTTATATATACTTAGAACAATTAAATCATTGTGAAGCTAATTGAACTAAGGCATAATAAAATGGAAATACTTTGAAATTAATTCTAATTTAAACTTTTGACGTATTTTACCTACATACTAAAAGGCAAAAATACAATTTCTAAGTATACATTCATTACTAGCATAATTATTGAGCTCTACAGCATATACTCTCAAACTTCTGAGGATGACAGCAGATGTTAAAAAAGGAGAGAAACTGAGAAGGCATTAGAGTATCAATTGTTATTTTAATGTATGAATAAAGATAAAAATTGGAAGAGAAAGGAATCATAAGCATATAATAAAAATAATACAAGATAATTTGCATTTTAAATACTGTAGTAGACACAAGACATTTTAACTAGCTGAATTATATTAAGTTACAATAGTAGAATAAAGAAGAAATTTTGAGTAGAAAATAAATAGGATGTCTTGAAGAAATATGCACAATAAGTTGAACGGTAGATTAAGTGATTAATAGTTAGTAAGCAGCACTAGAAGAATGATTTAGCGCGATGAGTTAACACCATGTTTACACAAGGAAACGAGCATTATTCTACCATAAGACATTAAGATTTTACATTTGCGCAATTTATTTATATAATCATCAGGATGACATTAAGAAAAGAATTAATGCAGAGATAACTTAGCTTCTATAATAAGATTTGAAGAAAGTAAGAAGTGACAGCAGAGTACAGTAGTAGGTATATACGGGAAAAGGATTATACAAGGAAACATCATTTGGCTGCTTCAAAACGGTGAAATGGTGTAACAGAATTATTAGAAATAATTTAACTTGGTTGTCACCAAGGTAAATTAATCAAAATTTCTAATTCGTGGGAATAATTGAAGAATGATGGCTCTTAAAATATGGAGTGTGGAGAGATGAAACAAGGCTAAATATCCCAAATTTATGCAGTAATTAGCCAACTAATTACTTCACAGAGAAAATTTATTTTTTATCTTCCAAACGATGTACTTGAAAATATTTTCTCAGGAACACAAAACGTTACAATAAATTTCCCATCAAGTTTAAAATTTGGCAACTGATGTGCTTGGTTTATCTTCTTTACGCACAATTCAGTTTTTAGGGCGAAAACTATTATTAACTTAAGGAGAGTGTTTTTAATAGAGTTTAATTATAAATGAAAGGAAATATAAAAATTAATGGTAGCCAAAATAAGATTAATTTCAAAATTCCGGCGGACGGTGAACCGGAGATAAAAAATGTCAACTGGTTCCGTGTCTCCGTTGACTTAAATACCAAATGTTTCGGAAATTACAGTAGTTACTACTCGCACCCTCTAGTTTAATCTGATATTCATATAAGATTATACTTAAAGGAAAATTTAAAATATTGTAAAAAAATATAAAAAATATTAGTAACTTTTGGAAAAAATAAAATCACAAAAAACTTTTTATATTAATTTATTATCTTATTTATATATATTATCAGATTATATAAATTATTATTTTGCTGAATTGAAAACCTCATTTAATAATTAATAAGTCAATATAAATTAACTCTAATACATACATTAATTAGATTCGATTCAGATAGGTTATATAATTAATGATGAGATAAAAATGACATCTACTATAATAATCAAGATATTTGCTCTATTACATAATAACTACTATTATTTAATATATTACGTCGACATAATTATTATTATTATTATTTATTATTGATAATTAATTTTAGTTAATTATATATTATTTATTCTAAATGATTTAAATTATAGTATCTATTATTATTTTCACTCTATATCAGAGTAATTCATCCCTCACTACATAATATAATAAAATAAATTGAGGAACTTATTACTTATATGTAACTTAAATTTGAGGAATTAAAATTACTGTATCACTGGACATGTTTTTGTGGTATTTAATCTTATTTAAGGATTTATGTTATTCTGAATTTAAGAGAAGTGTGATAAGCAGTGTATGCTTTCCGGGAATGGTACTGGATTTATCTAGATGGTATTTTCAGGATAGTAGGTATTAATTGAAAGAATGTAGTTAATGAATATGGAAGGTTAATTGCCAAGTACCCAGAAATTTAGGATAAAACCCACAAAAACAAAATGTTAAGCAGGTAAACTAAATATTATTCACCAGAGAAGGGTATTAAGTAATTGACTCACAAGATCAGTGTGACTACAAGATATAATTGATCCTGAACTAAGAATAGAGGAAGGTACAGTTAATAGTGTTATGAAGACCTCATTAATATAAAAAAAACATAGAGAGTGGTTAGTATGAGTTAATCAGGATAGTAGGTATTAATTGAAAGAATGTAGTTAATGAATATGGAAGGTTAATTGCCAAGTACCCAGAAATTTAGGATAAAACCCACAAAAACAAAATGTTAAGCAGGTAAACTAAATATTATTCACCAGAGAAGGGTATTAAGTAATTGACTCACAAGATCAGTGTGACTACAAGATATAATTGATCCTGAACTAAGAATAGAGGAAGGTACAGTTAATAGTGTTATGAAGACCTCATTAATATAAAAAAAACATAGAGAGTGGTTAGTATGAGTTAATCAGGATAGTAGGTATTAATTGAAAGAATGTAGTTAATGAATATGGAAGGTTAATTGCCAAGTACCCAGAAATTTAGGATAAAACCCACAAAAACAAAATGTTAAGCAGGTAAACTAAATATTATTCACCAGAGAAGGGTATTAAGTAATTGACTCACAAGATCAGTGTGACTACAAGATATAATTGATCCTGAACTAAGAATAGAGGAAGGTACATATATATAGTTACTTATGAGGGGAGAGAGTCACAGGAGACTAATTATAGATTCTTATTTTAAGAGTATAAATGGGTATAGGAGAAAAGTATAAGTACACTAACTTACGACATACTAACATACAGTATGACTCAGTAGCATATCTAATTTCTATACATTAAAGTCCGTATAGAGTGGAATTGTGAAGGTATATAATATAGATAGACTTTCCCACTATTAAAGGACTATTAGTTATACCTCATCATGAAATTCAAGTACAAATCACGGAGACATATTAGATATGAGATGGACTCATTTATACTTTTAAGTCATAATAATAGTTTGATATAATTTTATATATATATGTACCATTGAGATACAGAGAGACATCATACACCTTACGATTGCCTACTACTGTGGCAGGAGATGTCTTCTATCTTAAGGAGGAGGTGTACTCGTTAACGTCCGAGCAGGACGGAACCAAGCCCAAGGAGAGACGAGCTCACATTCTCGCCACCCGACCAGTTGAGAACCTGGGACCCCCCTGCGCTGTGTTTTGCGAGTGGCGTGCTAACACTGAGCTATCGGGTGCTTTTAAAATAATAAGATATAAAATATAATAAGAAAAAAAGTAAAAATGATGATTTAACATATATACAAATAATAAATATCAACTAATGATTTAATCGATGATTATTATATTATTAGCCGACTATCGACCCATCATTATCTTTTACCCATCATTATTATCCTATTATTATTATTCAAACATTACCTATTATCCTATCACTATCCGATGGTCACATTATATGATAATAGATTCATTATTAATCATTTAATCAGCAATTCCTATATTCTCTGCTATTTATTTATATATCACTTTTACGTTAATCATTACTATCATTTATCATTATATTATTATTGTTTATCATTAGCACTGTATTTAACTACAGTAATATTCAACTTCATCTACACATCAATTATTATAGTATCAATTGTTAACCTGGACGTATAGATAAAAACTATTGATAGGGTTCCGATCAACACGGCGAGCCATCTAGAGAGTCATGACTTTGTTGAGGACTAGATGATTTCTTGAGTATCAGGAGTCGCACAATCCTTCTATACTATAACTGGGTATACTATACTAGTAGCGCTATACTTACTATATAGCTATATATATAGTATAGTATATAGAATATATATAATATAATATAATATACTAATTTTATATATATTTATGTATATTATATGCTATATATATATATAGTATATATAATATTATATATATATAGATATATATAGGTGAAATCGAGGTAGAGAAGATTAAATTTATAAAATAAAAGGCATGAAGAAGACTCTCATTAAATATGGCATTAAAGAAAGTAAAAGAGATATTGAGCAAAGTAAATTTTTCTAAAGACGTAAGAAAAAATAAAAAAAAGTTTAGAGTTTTTAAAGAAAAGTGTATTTTAATATGTGTCAATATTTCATCAGTCATTACTACTCATATCTTTCTCTCTTCTCTCTCATCTCTCTCCTCTCTCTCTCGTCTCTCTCTCTCTCTCTTTCTCTCTCTCTCTATCCTTCTCTCTCTCCTCGTCTCGTCTCCTCTGCGTATCTCTCCTCTCTTCTGCTCTCTCTCTCTCTCTGTTTCATGTCTTCTTTCTCGTTTATTCTTTTTCCATTCTTTCTTTTCATCTCTTCTGCCCTCTCTCTCTTTCCTCTCTTCTCTCTTCTTCTCCTTCTCCTCTCTCCTCTCTCCTCGCCTATCTCCTCTTCTCATCTCTCTCCTCTCTCTCTCTCTTCTTGTTCTTATCACATTTTCTTCTTTCTTTCCCCTCCTTGGTTATTAATCTCGGCTCTATTTTTGACTTAATTTTCTCCGTCACTCTTCCTTCCTCATTAAAAAAAATACTGTTAGTTCTTTCTCTCATTCACTCTGTTAGTTTTTTATTTTTGTTCACCATTTAAATGTTTGTCTTGAAAGTGTTTGTTTGTCTCTTCGATTCTAAGTGTCATTTCTCTTTTTAAGTCTATGTCCTATAATATCAATTTTTCCGGTCTACCATTTTGATCTCTCATGCAATTAAATAACTGTTAAAAGCATGCATATACAGAAACACACACACACAAATATAAATATACTATATACTATAATATAGTATAATATATTATATATATATATAATATATTATATATAATATATATATATATATATATTATGTATATAGTTATATATTTATATATATATATTATTATTATAAATAAATATTATTATTAGTATATTATTATTAATATATAATATATATATATATTATATATATATATTATTATGTTATTTTTCTATTTCATATAATTGTCAGATATTTAACATTATTGGTATTTATATATAATATTATATATATATATATATATTACATATAATAATATAATACTATTTATATATAATACTATAATATATATATATATATATATTATTAATATATATATATAATATATATATAATATTATAATATATTATATATTATACTATATATATATATATATATATATATACTATATATATATATATATATAATATATATTTAATATAATATTATATATATATGATACTTTATATATATATATATATATATATATATATATAATATATATATATATATATATATATATATATATATATGAGTTGAATCATCAATGTATAGGTGTTAGTAGTGGCTAGTGTTAGGGTTGGTAGTTTATTGAAGACGTTAACGGAGGTTGGATGATCTTCTGGGTCTTCTCTTTTGTTCCTTTCACTTGTAGGTGCGCAGTAGCCACTACTGACGAACTTATTCTAGAGATGAATAGCAAAACAATATTTCTACTTGCTGCTGGTGGAGAGCAGCAAAACTACTCTCAAACTTATATATATGGGTGAGTAGCCAAACTACTCGTGAACTAATCTTTTTGGTCATATAGCAAAACTACTCTCCTTGGTTGTAAGATTGGCCTCTATGTAGGTCGGATGAAACGTGGCTTCTTGAAGCTATGCTTCTTGGTTGACCAGGGAGAGCGAGAGCCTCTTGGTAGGCCAGAGGAAGATGAACACCTCCTTGGTATTCTAAAGAGAGTCACTTAGTAGGTCAGAGATTGGTAGGCCAGAAAGAGAGGGAGCCTCTTAGTAGGCCAAAGAGAGTTGGAAAGGGCCTCTTATTAGGCCAGAGCTTACAAGGCCTCTTTGTTGGCAGGAGGAACTTCTTAATTTCCTCGTCGACCAGAAGAAGACTTGGACACTCAACTTGTTAAGCCTATCTATATACTTAAAAGTTGTTTCCTAATAGGATGGACAACATAAACTCAACTGTAAGTTTTCAAAAATTATTCTCTTGGGATCGTTTCTATTTACACTATATTCTAATGATCTGTTCAACTCACATGACGGCTTTTCAGTCTCATTTGCTGGTGATACCTCTATCTTAATAAATGAAAAAATTCCGAGTTTCTCACTCGTAAAGCTGTTGATACCTTAACAAAAATTATGAAAAGGATAGATGCTAAAAAGCTGTCTTTAAATTTAAATAAATTTCTTAAATTTTTAGCTCTAAATTAATTGACAATTTAAATGTCAAGATAAATGAAGTGGAACTGCATAGGGCTTCATATGCTACTGGGAATAATAATTGATGACAAACTGACACATAATGAACATGCTAACAACCTAGTTAGCAGACATACTAGATACCTGTATATGCTAATAAAATTAAAAAATATTGTACCTCCTTCCATTCCTAAAAAAAAAATAAGCTATGCATTGATACAACCCCATTTCCTGTTCTGTCTTCCTATCAGCGGAACCACAAGTAACTCGGTAATCCATCCTGTAATTACAATTCAAAAACCCTTCATTCGCCTCATTAGCAATACAAGAGACTTTTACAGCCATAAACAACCTATGTTCAAAAAAACTAAAGCTATTTCAGTTTAAAGACATACTTTCAATATAGCCACAACTTAAAAAATACCATAAATTATCCATAATAATTGCTTGGCGACTACGTTGATAGGCAAATCACTCCAAACCAAAGCTGGAGCGATTGCAAGATCGAATTAACTTACGAAATAATACTTACATAAACGCTCCCTTCTGCAGACTAAAAATAGCCCCTCAATGGGTCAGCTACAAAGCAGCTAAAATTTACAACTCAACGCCAAAAGACATTAAAACCGAAAACTGTGTTAAGACTTTTGCTAAAAAAGAAATAAAAAATTATTTTCCAAATAAATATTATTAATAACTAAAAAACAGCAATTTAACTTTGTAAAATCTAGCTATTCTTCTTCTTCTTCTTCTTCTTCTTCTTCTTCTTCTTCTTCTTCTTCTTCTTCTTCTTCTTCTTCTTCTTCTTCTTCTTCTTCTTCTTCTTCTTCTTCTTCTTCTTCTTCTTCTTCATCTTATTCTTCATTTCTTCTTCTTCTTCATTCCTCTTCCTTCTTCTTCTTCTTCTTCTTCTTCTTCTTCTTCTTCTTCTTCTTCTTCTTCTTCTTCTTCTTCTTCTTCTTCTTCTTCTTCTTCTTCTTCTTCTTCTTTTCTTCTTCTTCTTCTTCTTCTTCTTCTTAACCTGTAATAAATAGCTTTGATGTTTACCGCATAGAACATCTGTTACAAATAATTGTAATCAATAACTGTAGTAAGTGGCTTTGATGTTTATCGCATAGAACATATCTGTTCTAAGACTGTGATCTATTCGATCACACTGAATGGCTGTAGTTGATGGCTTTGATGTTTTCCGCAAGAACATATCTGTTCTAATACGGTGATCTAATCGATCACCTTGAATAAACTGTATGTAAATATTTTTGATTTCACCCGCATAGAACATATCCTGTTCTAAGACGGTGATCAAATCGATCACAACACAATAAATAAACAAAAATTCCAACACACTATGATGTTTGGTGCTTAGAAGCAGATCTTGCTCTAAGTGGCCAAACTCATATGTTACTAGAAATAGGTTAAAAGGAATATGCTATTTCAAAAAA